>JANHGO010004630.1:0-24593 GCA_024606505.1 Aquila spilogaster | reverse complement strand
AGGCTGGAGGGGCACAAGGAGTTGGGAGGGGACACAGCCAGGACAGCTGACCCCAACTGGCCAAAGGGGTATTCCATTCCATGCCCATTATATAAACTGGGGGGAGTTGGCCTGGGAGGGATCGCTGCTCGGGAACTAACTGGGCATCGGTTGGCAGGTGGTAAGCAATTGCATTATGCATCACTTGTTTTGTGTATTCCAATTATTTTTTTATTATATTTGTCATTTTATTAGTGTCATTACTATCATTATTAGTTTATTCCTTTCTGTCCTATTAAACTGTTCTTATCTCAATCCATGAGTTTTACTTTTTCCCACTGGGTGGGGGCAAGTGAGTAAGCAGCTGCGTGGTGCTTAGTTGCTGGCTGGGGTTAAACCATGACATGTCTCCAGACAGTAAAAGTGCCAGTCCCTGGGGAATATATTCTTGTAGCAATAGTCCCTGTCCTTCCTTGTGCATCTGTGTCAGAGACAGAGAGCACAAACTTTCTGTCTTCCTTGAGCTCTTCACAGAAGCCCAGCTAGGAGTTGCAAAGCAGATAAAATATCACCCATTTGAAAAAAAAAAAAAAAAATTATTTCCACATACCTTCATGTTCATGGCACTAGCTGGCATGGAGAAATTTAGGCTGCTCCTCCTCATGGAGGGGTCATTGCAAATACCCTGTGCTACAAGAACTGCATGCTCTTCTCCCCAGGTAACAGCCTCCAGCTGACAAGATGTCACAGTTCAGGGGGCAGCGGCACAGTTTCGTGTCAGTTTGTATCATGTTAAATAGCTTTTTCCTGGCATAGCAAGAAAGGAGAAGACAAGTGTACCACTTAGACAAAAAAATTTTCATGTGAAAACAACAACAGTGGACAAATCTCAGTTTCTTTTAACAATACAGTATTTTCTTACCAACTTCTTCCCCCAAAACCGAAACCAGAACAAACGCTGTTGCTACAGGCTGCACTGTATAATCAGAACTTGCCAGTTTGCTGTCCTGTGCTGTTTGTGGCTATTGCCTAAGAGAAAACGGATGATCCACCAGCCAGATTGCCAGGACGAGTCATTCAAGAAATTAGATCCGTTCCTTTCACTGCCAACGGGACCTGGAGCACATCATGTAGACCAAGCTTGGATGTGATGATAGGAGCCCAGACATTTCTAAACATCTAATTAGCCATCACTGCATTACTGGGACCTTAACTGTAAACAAAAATACCCCTGTGTGCTCCGTTGTCTAGTTTGTAATGGGGGCATAAAGACATTTCCTACCTCACACATATATTTTGGAATTTAATACATTAAAGATACAAATTGTGATGTAAGTCCCCACACTAGCTTCATGGTGCAAGCCTGAGATAAAATTGACATCATTTAATTTGATATCTATGCACAAATCCCACAGTGTGTGTAACAAGCAGTATAGCACTGATGACTCAAAAGCTTATACACCCTTAAGAAGCAGAAAGCTATCTTTAATATTTTTTATGTGCTTATCTCTATAATATCTGAAAATATTGCACATATTTAAACCCAGAAATAAGACTTATAACCTTCTTTTTTTCTCTCACTTTGTACTTCCTCGATCAGCCACAGGAAATAGCTCATCTGGTTTGTATACTTTGGCTTGTTTGTGTGAGCGGATGTATTGTATGAAAAAATGACATCGAGCCAAAAAATGATAGCTTCACATGCTATTTTCAAAGTGAAAAGGCACATGACCAGTCTGATATCCCACTGCACTGAATTTCATAGTAATTGTTTACCTCTGAGGTATTTACTACTCACCTGTGTGAGCTTTCCTCATAGCTGACAGCTTCAATTGTAAAGCTTAAAATTCCTCTCAGGAAAAATCTCCGTGGAGATTTTAAATATCAGGATAAAGATCTTGAATCAGCCTGTATTTTCAATATTTGGAGGAGCTTACAAAGCAGAACAATGGGGTGGTTTTTTTTGTTGGTTTTTTTCTTTTTTTTTTTTTTTTTTTTTTTTTTTGAGACCAAAGGGATTTCTGCCCTTGAAACTGTTCAGACAATTTTCAGGGTGTGAGATTTCGTTCCTAGGTGTAAAGAACTCATCTATTTAGTTCTCAAGGTCAAGGAAGTATGCGTCAGTGTGTCCTACTCTGTGCTGTCCTACCCCCAAGGCTTGGGGTTTGGCTTTTTTTTTATCGCTTGTATTGTTGTTTGTGGGATGGGCTCATGATTAGTTGTTTCAGATTTTTCTTCCTGTAATATCATAGCATCATAGAATCACTTAGGTTGGAAAGGACCTTTAAGATCATTGAGTCCAACCACTAACCTAGTACTGCAAAGTCCACCACTAAACCATGTCCCTAACTGCCGCATCTACATGCAGCACTGCAGAGTAATGAAGCAAGATGGTGGGAAGACTGCTTCATGGTGGGAGAGGGCATGGTGGAAAACAAGTTTTGCTTTTACGTTTTAATCAGTCCACGTTCGCTAACCATGTGGGTTGAATTAATGTGCAAGATACATCCATACGGTATGTATGGAAATACGAACTCGTGAATTGCATGCCCTAAAATGCTGGCACGTGTTCCACTTTCCTCCCAAAATCTGATCACAACAACTCATTGTTGAGCTCAGCCTACAAACCTAAATCCTTTGTTACTTCAGGATCAGTTGTTCATGTACACACGTGAACAACCACACGCCAACCATAAGGCAAGTGATCCTGCAAATGTGTCATTAAACTACAGACAGTAAATCCTGATGAGAAAAAGAATATCTTAGGGCGCTCATATTACACAGATCAAAGCTGGATCCTGCTCTTCTAATCCCATAGTGAAGGCAGAAAGCTTGTTTCTTTGCCCAGCATACTATGTACATACAGTCTTAACCGCTTCACGGACATACTGAATACTATCTGAGGAGATGTGATTCCAAATGATCACTTTTCATTTCAATATAAAGAAAAAATGGTCGATATTTTGCTGTAACCAATTTTCTACCAATTGGACATATTTCATGAAAACAAAGACTGATTTTAACAACAAACAAATACTGTTGTTAGTTAAATGAATAAAAAATGCCTAGAAAATAGGAACTCTGTTTTCCAGGAATTTTTGCCATTACAACCACTTGTTCTTTAGGAAAAAAATACTTTCTAAACTGGATACATCTGTGAAAGGTAGCTATCACACATTCACTTTACTGTGTACTTTCACTCTGACAGGCAGATGGTCTATAGTTTGACAGTGACCACGGCTACTTACACCACACTCTTAAGCTTTACATCTGCATGGTATCACTTTCAAGATGAAATAATAAAGTAGCAGGCTTAATTAGCTGTTAAAGTATCTAGTGTAAAACTGCCAATTTTTACTTCATAAAGCTACCACCCATCTCAGGAAAAAGAATAGACTGAATTCACTTTATAAATCCAAATGGTTGTAATTATTATCTTGAACTCCTGCAGTCCTAGTAAGTTATTTACAGTGAGATACAGTTCTTAAAATTTCCTTTTGAATGCCTGAAGTTTGCAAGCAAAGAAATAACTCCCACAAAGCCATCTCTGCTTTGACAGAATTGCAAGAGCAAATGGGGTCGAATTCTGCCTTAGCCAAAATCTCCTTACCGCTCTGTAGCTGCTCTGCCTCTGTTCATATGGTTGGTGGACAGTGGTCCTGGCTTTCAGTATGGAACACCTCTTGTATTTATAGCCTCAATATTTTTTAAAGATCACAGGTGTTCTTGATGAATAAACTGAAAAAAAAAAATACAGAACCAAAGTCATTCAAATTTTGTCTTGGAGAAAAAGCAAGCCAAACCAAAACAAAACACCTATCAGATTACCACATTTACAATCTAAATGTAGAAAAAAGTCTCACTAAGGGAACACTTTCCTACACTGAATTAGGAATCTCCCACCTTTTAACTACGGATGTCATGTGCTCTATGACAATAAAGGGATAAGGAAATATTAGTACAGTTGGGCAAAATGGGATGTACCCTTCTAGACCTAGGATGAAAGGCTCCCAAATGTCAAAGGAGCCTGCCATACCCAGTGCGACCTGTCTGGTGTTTATAGTGAACTGGAACTGTCATTCTCTGAGGATTTTCCTGTGGGCTTCGTTCACGAAGGAAAATTAGTCCACCCAATTGTAAAGGACATCTCAACCTGCAGAGATTCTCTGAAAGCTCAATGAAAATATAAACAGTCCTGATTTTTCCGAACTTCTAAGAATGAAGGCTATGAACTAGTGGAACAAGATTCAAAGGGAAGCATTGATTTTTATCACTTGCTGTCTCCAGACCAAAACTAGGTATTTTTCCTCAGAATGGTTTTTAGTCTGACACAATTTAGTGGTTAAATAAACAAAATGTTTTCTTTTATTCCAGCTGTTAGACTAGATACTGCATCCAGTTTTTACTGGTTTACCATAATCTAAGGATTTCTACAGGCAGAATAACCCATGATACCTCCCTAGATGCATCAGCTCTCATCACTCAGGCAGTACTTCAGTGTAACTATCAACATTAGCACTGATGCACAGCCTCACAATACATCCCCACCCAGAAAAACTGAACTATCATTAAAACTACTCAGTTGTCTGTAGACAAATGACTGACAACCAGGTTTCACCAGCTGAAGCACCCAGATGTCTTTGAAATCCAGGTTAAGAATAGGAAGGTGACTTTTGGAAGGTGTTGACTAAGAGTGAATGGCAGCATGTGATTCTAAAGCTCTGAGTCTTCATCCTTTCTGGTAAACAGATGAGACGCCATTTAAGGCAAGGGAATCAGTGATTTTTTTATTTTCTTTTTTTCTCCTCTTAACAGTCATAAAAATGTTGAAATTATCATTTTCATCTTACTGTGCTTTATTCTTATCTGACAGTGTAGCACTGGGAACTCAGGGAATCAGCATATTACTTTTCTTTTTACATGTTACTTTTTAAATTGCAAGTTCCCCAAGATCTGATAGTATTAAAAAAGCAGAGAGGGAAGAAAGTCAATGGGACAAATGACAGAGATCTTTACTGATGGTGACAAGTTTATCTTATACATAAAAATGGTTTGGAAGTTCTTAGTTACCTGAAAGCGTTCCGATCAGCATTTGGTGGCTGTAATCCCAACAGACACACACTGTTAGATTCTGGTAGCAGGGAGAACAGTATTAGTCCTCAACACTGAATACAGCAAATTTGTAGGCTGTTTTTAGGATGGCACTGAATTTAGTTGAAAGGCAAGGCTTGATCCACCATTCCAGGCTCTAACATATGATGAATAATAACATTTCTCAGTGTATTACTTTACAATACAATACTTTACTGGCAATTCTGTCATCAACTGCCCCTCTTCCCTCCCCAGCCCCCACATACTTTCACTACTCAGAGAAAAGCTTGGTTTACAAACACTTACGAAAAATAAGTCACAAAGAAGATGCTGGAGCATTGATTAGTGATGGTTCAATGTAAAACCAGTTCATTAGGTACAGAAACATTTTCAAACCTGATGAGTTTGTTAACTTCTAATATAGTAGACAAATAGATTATTTGTCATTGCCACAGCACTAAGAAAACTCTCCATGAACAGACTTGTATTACATTGACAGGTCTAGGCTATCTCCCCTTTGACTGCTAAATTTCATTCTTTTTGTCCTAGATAACAGATGAGAAGAATTTTCACATTTCAATAAAGTATAAATGTTGTGTAGAGAGTACTGAGTGAGCTGAAACTGATGTCTCCTGTAGTTAAGCCAGCCCCAGACACTCAGGCACTGGGAACTCCTGCCCTGCCTGTGCTAATGGATATGGATGCACTAGGGTCAAACGGCTTTGTTACAGGCAAGGATTAAGACTTTGCTCCATGGGATCATATACTGGCAGTATGGCCAATTCTTGATTTGAAGGCAAGTTCAACTTTCTTTTTTATGGGGTAAGAGTAACACGTTTTTGGTTAAGTTGCTATTTCAAAATTAAGCTTCCTGAAAGACTCTTGTTTATGTCAGTACAAATTTGGCTCTCAGACACATACAGTGAAGCGCTAGAAGGACTAGCACTTAAATTTAGCTAGATTCCATGCTGGTATTATTAAATCCACCTTCTGCTTTCAATGTTGTTGACATTAAAAGACCTTGACTATCACTGATGTTATACACCAGTAAGAGAGGTGCTTAAGCAGTCCTGTAGAGTCCTTCCAGAGAACTGGATGAGGAATTTGCTGTTCGTGCTTGGTGAATCCTATTTTGCTCCACACACGCTTTACCAAGCAAATTAATGAGTTGGAGGGATTTCTGTTTCTTTGTGCTACCACCTCAGCTGATCTAGCAGAGACTGCGGAGTGCCTCTCCCAGCTTGGTTTGAATACCGGGGCATGGACATGAATGAGTGAAACAAAGGTAAGGGCAGAAGGATGTTTGTAAGTCCTTTCAGATGGAAACGTTCAGTCATTTGTCTCCTCAGATTTGATCACATGGTTTCAACTGGATGAGGGGCTGTGTGTAAACAATCAAGCTGTAGCTGTGTTTTTATTTTCTACAGAGGTAAATGAATACTCAAAAGCTAGAATACATTTCTTTCACTTCATGTGCAATATTACTTGGCTTTAATCCTGAGTGCTCTGTAGCCAGCTGTGTATTCCTGACTTTCCAGAAAAATCCCAAAGGCTTTATTTTATAAAGAGGGGCTGCAATACCAGATTCTACAAAGGCAAGAGTCTTATCTGGAAGAGGAGACAAAGATGGAGCTAAATGTTAAAATAGATTGTTCTTTTAATGGCATGGAGAACATGGACAGATTTATGTAGCTGATGGTACTTACATACGAAGCCAAGGAATGTCTTTTTTATCTGTGCATAGATGAGAAATCTGAAGTGATTCCTACTGACAGTAATTGCATCCAAACCTAAATTCACTGGAGATGAAAAATAAACGGCACCCAAAACATTTCAAAAAAGTTTTCCTCAAAAGTATGTGTACAGTGGCAAGGCTTTCTAACAAGCAGCTGACCAGTGTAAGCAAGTAATTAAACCTGCTTAAGATGGAAGTCTTTCATAGGAGCATCAATAGGTTTTGCTCCAGTACTAATAAATAAGTCAGCACACACTTATAACAATGCAATAGGATACAAATCATGGTTCAGAGGCAGTAACAGCCTAAAGTTTGTGGCCAATTTCCTATCAATGAAAGATTATCTGTCCTTTAGAACTTAGGAAGTAGAACTCTGTCTCCATCTTTATGAATATATCTTCATTTAAGTGTGTCACATATACATGCATAGACACATGTCTTTAAAAGGGTAATTATGACAAACGCACATAGAAAGAACAGAAATTTGTCATGTCAGCAAATAAATATATAAGCAATTAAAAAAAACATCCAGTAAGTTGTAAAGAGCAATTTAAAAAACTTTAAAAAACAAATCTGGAAGTACAAAATATAAAGGCTGCTACCTATAGAGAGAATCTGAAGGGGAACACTGCCCTTGTCAAAGTTTTTATTCATTTAAAACAATTGTGAGTGATTCTAACAGCTTAAAGGAAAGCAAGACCAAGTGTATACACTAAAAGAGGACTTATTTGTTCTATTCAAGTGACTCAGGGTGTGAAACATCTGAGGTTTGGAAGGGAGCAAATGGGTCTTAATCTATATTATAATATTTTAGAAGTCCTGCCGTGTACGCTGCTGATTGGAAATCTAGATTATAACTTGTGCCGGGTGATGCCAGCAGTATAGGTATATAATCTTAGTGCTATTATTTTTAAAAATATCACCATGTATGTTTTACATAGATTATTTACTTAAATTATATATCCTTTCTGTGGCTGTTTTCAGTTTCTGAAAGGCCAAAAGACTTACACTGAGGTCTAGGAAATTTAAGGTCCCGAGCATATTTTTTCTAATTGGAGTTTCCTTTTTTCCTTCTATAACTTTATGGTTCATTGGGGAATATGTGGCATGGCAAGTTGTTCAAATGTCCCAGCATTTGAAGTAAGCAGATTAGTAAAAGTTTAAACTGTCATGCATGACTACTCTTCTTCATAAATAAAATACCTCAGAGTGTTTAAAAGGACTGCTATTCAGGACTCCCAAAGTGGCTTGCGAGCACTTATGTCCTGAAGGATCAGTCCCTCAGCACTCAATTATCTTCAGCACTTTTGCTAAAAATCATATGCTCAGGCTTACCTAAGCAGGGAAGAAACTGCACAGTAGTCCACTGTGTGAATGAGACTGCTACTGCGGTGGGGAACACTGAGTGAAAATGGGATGAGCTATCTTGCTTTTGGTAGGATGAATATTCAGCCCAGGGGTTAGTTTGGGGCAGCTTCTGTGCTGTAAATTCACACTCCACCATTCTGCACCTTAACTGCCTCATGTACAGAAGCCTTCTGTAGCCCACTGACGATGAGAAATGTAACACAGAGTTTTCAGCCACAGGTACATTGGCCTGTAGCTGGGTATGTTTGTCTTACAAACACAACCCCTTTAACGGAAGGGGTGGCTCATAAAGAGTGGCACCCACAGATGGCAGGCAGCCTGGGTGCGGCCAAAGGGACTTAGAAGAAAGAGTCCGTGGTGATGAGCATAGTGTGAAAACCTAAATAAAGGAGAAAAACAAAATCAAAAAGTATAAGGGGTGAAAGAAGTCCCAGCTAAGATGTGTACAGAACAGTAATTGCTGAAATGTCTATCTGAAGAAATCATTCCTCACATGGAAGATATCTAACAGTACAGGCTAACATAGCACTTGCAACCTTATGCCAAAGCACACAGAAGGAATTACTATTTTTCTTTGTCTCACAATGTTCACAGATTTTTATGTAGCAAGAACTACTATCATCACCAAAAAATACCTCCTAGATGGCATAGTGCATAGACTCTTTTGAAGACTATTGATGGTAGGAGTCTGTCGTTCGTGCCTACATATTTGTTTATAGTGAAAGAACATACATTATCATTTTTGAAGAGCTGAAATGATCAGTTGTTTACCATATGTAATGTCATTCCTGACAGAATATAAGGAATTCAAAATTTGCAATGTACTCCATCATTAAGATAATTATATGTAATTTCACTATAGTTGGGATATCAAAATAAAGTGTAAGTCACAGGTCTAACTTCAGTCTGGCACCATGGATCATACATACAATACTTAAGCCCCAAATTTCAAGAGGATTAAACACTATTTAAGTCTAAGTCTCTGTATCTAAAATTTAGTAAAAAGAATAATTTCTAACATCTACTGTAAATATGGAAACAATATTTTTAATTTTGGTTAAAAAACTACCTTCTATTTTTTATTAAATTCTGTGTTATCTTACAAATACTTGTTATCTCTAAGTTGCATTTCTGCACATACCATATAAATATTATTGTACCCATAATAAAGTAAAAATTTATATCTTTGCTTAAATTAAATGCATACACTTTGCTGATTTCTAAGCAGCGCACTTGCATACCGAATAAACCGTAAAATCCAAGCAGAGCCTTATAATCCCATGTTAGGGAGACTGTATGGTACTTTATTCTTAGCAAAGAGACAAACATATGCCCTTTTCTTCAGAGGATCTCTATCTGATTAACTGGGTCACACAAAAACATGGACAACAAGGAGGAAGCAAAGTAAACTCCAAATAAGGCCTAACAACCTCTATTTTCCAAGTCACTCATTACTTCCTATATGTCACATGATCCAGGACATTGATTTCAGGACTCTTTTCCCACTCCTAATTATTTAAAAAATGTCTAACTAGATGAAAACACACTTCATAGTGTTAACTGCAGTTTAGCTTTATTAACGTACCCATTCCCTGAGTCATATAATAAACTGAAAAGAGAGAGAGACAGCTTTTCTTACATGTAATCTGCAAACGTCGCGTTATTGCTGTTAGGTAACAGGATAATATTTCTATAGCATGAATTCTAGATACTGGCAATACCAAGCCTTAGCCTACATCTTAAACAAACTAATTCCTTGTAAAACCAGTATGTTTTTCCACATATAAAGACTGCATAACCATACACTGTGCCTTTACTTACTCCTTTTTGAGTGTTCAGCGTTTGTGAACAGAATTTTGTCTTGAATTTAACCTCTGTGATAGGAGAAGCAGCTTCAAGAGACCCTAAGGACACTTGAGCCGGCACTGTGCAGCGCGGCTCTCAACGGCACAAAGGCAGGACGGGGCAGCACCCTCGCCACCACCCACCTGAGGTCTTGGGGTGGGTGTAAAGGAGGAACAGTGTCGTGACTGGTTACAAATTACTAGGACCTTAAATAACCCACATGATATAGAACTGCCTTCAGGCTCTTTCTACTTATTCTGGGGATCAAAGGAGCAGAGTATTGCCCAGGGCTATATTTTAAATGGTATTTAGATGCCATAGGATTCAAGTGGGTGCTTAGTGAGGCTGATAAATGTACCTAAGCATCTGAAGTCCATTAGCCTTCTGTTTTTCATGTGTAAACCTACGCACTTTCATAAATTTACCTTATAAAGCTATTCGCGTGTGAGGGTGTAAGTGGGTGTATGTATATATTATCACTCCTGTACCTACTCTTCTGAAGCTACGCTGGTCGCCGCCTAGCTACTGCTGAAAACCCAAGCCGTTTTTGTCTTTCAAACAAGTAAAATGGTGAGCAACTACGAAAACTAAACTATGTCTATTATGTTCAGTTGAACAATCAAAAAGTCAACAAGCTAAGAAACACTCGTCAATAGAAAACTGTGAAATTTGTTTAAGCTGGCAGTTACAATAGACATTTCTAAATCTAAAGCTGAAGGCAACCATCTCGCTGAAATGTGATGTCATGTATGACAGGAACGACGTGATAGACTTGCAGAGGGGAATATTAACCTGCCAGTTTACCACTGGTGGCAGATTTAAGAGAGAGAAGGAAAATATTAATATTGAATATTTGTAAAGCATTTGCTTGCTTAACTGTTTCTTCTTTGGAGTGTTGTTCCAGAATTAAAGCACAGTTAAAGAATGCTTTCAATGTGTCACCATAAAAAAAAAAAAAAAAAAAAAGGAAAAGTGCCAGATCTCATTGCTAAGACCCTGAGCCACCTAGTCCCTTATGAGAAGAGATTAAATGAAATGAGTAGGAGACAAAGAACACCATACGATTTCACCTGAACTTCAGAACCCAGCAGCGTTATTTTGCAATTTCAGGTAAGTACACCCAGCACTTTATTTAGTCATAAATTGCTTTTCCACATTGCTTAAACTACACAGGGAGCAGATCTACACTATTCCCCTATGTTCCAATCAAAGTCAACTTCAGTTCTTTCTTGCTCATTTCGTATTTATGTGCTGGATTTCTGCAAGTAATGCACAACGTATTCCTGGGTATTTGACTGTATTATATTTCATTTGTCATATACATCGCTAGGCCAGTCAGGAACAATTACACAAAAAGAAGCAGTAACACTTGGTGGAAGCAATGTGTCTTTGAACGCAACAGTTACATTGCTGATAACATAAATTATATGCCATATACACAACACTTGGTATTTGTCAAGGCTTTGGTACTTAGGTGCCTCTATTAGGATTAATATGTTTCAAGGCAGCCAGAGCACTGCAGCAATTAATCAAGTTTCCATAATTAAGGTAACCTTGATTTAAGTAAATTATCCTTAAAGCTCTCAAGAATCAATGGTTTAGATAAAACTGCTAAGTCAGTAACTCTGTGGTCTGTAACTGGATTCTTAGAGTTCATTTATGGAATAATATCCATACGTGAATCCTCCCCTCAATACCTTCAAAATTCAAATCTACTTACCAGTCCATACAACTGTTCTGCAGAGGACAGCCCTGAGAGCCACCTACCAGTCTGTAAGGACCCAAGCTGCAGTCATAGTAACCTACGGCTGCAGCACCACTGGCTATATAACGTGCTTCAATGCAGTACCATCTCCTCCTCCTCCTCAAATGTTTATCGAAAAAACACCCACCTATATGTCTGGCCCTAAAGTCATGAAACTCAACAGCAAACTTCTAATGGATTTCAATGGGAATAAAATTGGGTCATACAAAAGCATCTCATGGGTTGAATTAGCAAAAGCGTTGCCCATCTCTGGAGCCTCTTATACATGAAGAAGAGCCAGAAATGTTTAAACTTGCCAACCTTTCATTTTAAAAAAATAGGTAAGTATTTTAGGTTATTGAATTAATGATGTGAAATGAGATGAACTGGGAAACTAACCATCACCAACTTCCAATGGAAAAACAACTGGAAAAAGGAGAAGTAGGAAACTGCTTTAATCAGACTATACTGCATTCGCTTGGGTAATTTCCAAAAAGAAATACAAACGTGGTTTAACCCCAGCCAGCAACAAAGCACCACGCAGCCACTCCAGGCTTATAAACATGTGTTTACTTTCAAAGCTAGACATTGCTGGCCAAATTGTGAGAGAACAGAGGCTGGCCTGTTGTGTTACAATGGCTGGCACCACTTCTCCATTCCACCTAAAAGGACTCACAATTGTTATCAAGCAAGTCCTGAGTCCCAAATTCCTTAATATTCACACCCACTGAACTCCAAAGAATAGGAAGAAAACAAAATAGAATATAATAGCAGAACTTGTGGAAAGCAGGATGAAGTGTGAAGCACTTCTTTTAACAAGAACAGTGGTATTGCAAAGTTACTCTTTCTTTCATAGAGATGTTTATCAAATGAAACCAGAAAGAATACAGTCTTAGGGAAAACCTGGACCTAATCCAAAGCCCATTGAAATAAACACAACATCTCTTACTGATGTCCATGAACGTTGTTTTGGGTCCTGTGTATGAAAAGCGACATTGCCTGTGAGGGAAATCAGCAGGCCGTGTACACTAGCAGTTTAGCTAATAATGCTCTCCCAAGGAGGGGGTAAAATAATAAAGTTTGCACAAACAGGTTCTGATTCAACAACACTCCTGCTTGTGCATGAAAATCAACGATAATTGCAAAGAAGGTATGTCACCTTCCTTCAAGCCACACTGGGATTCATTGTTAAGCTCATGGTGAGATGAAGACTGACACAGCTGGATGAAAAATTTCTGAGATAGATGCCATCTATCTATAGATAGATGCTGAGATTGAAATGTGTTGAGAAACACCAAGAAGCTTAAGTAAAAAAAATGTATTGTAAGTTTTCCAGAAGATCATCTGCAACATGTCCAATGTCTTCTCCTGTGGTCCCACAGTACTTCCTTCACATATGTGAGACTGGAAAGTAAAACAGATCAGGACCTCATAAAGCAACAGCATAGCCTGGGGTGAGTCAAAGTGGATCTCCCACCAGGTAATCTGATGGGGGTGTGAGTTGAGGGCCACTCTTTCCACAGAAGTTGTGGATCCGGCACATCTTCCTTAATAGCTCCAAATGTGAGGTTTGAAATTGTCAGAATCATTCCCTAGAAGCACAAAGTCTTCTGTTGCCTGTAGCTGGCTTCAAGGAATTTGAAGACTTTGATTTTGGAATCTCAGGCCTTTCTCGTTCTCGAGCAGAAGGCGGCTGGTCCCTTTCTACCTGACTCCTTTTTGCCTCAATCGGATTATACAACATGCCAAGAAGCCATTTTATGTATCATCTCAAGACTGAGACACTGAAGCCCGAGAACAGTTAATGAGATTTTGGTGACATCAAATATAAAAGTGAAGCAAAATTCCCAAGATTTAATCAGAACTCATTACTTAAACTTTATGTGGAATCTAACACCAGCTCCTTATTGTGTCTTTTCGTTTGTATCTAAATGTAATGTTCATGCCAGAAGAGCAAAAAGCAGCTGCCTCTTGAATTCAAGTCAGTTAGAAATGGCTCTGCCACATTTGGTATCTAATGCTGCATAATGTGTAAAAATAATGTATATGTATTTTTTCAGTAGATTCTAAAATGTATCTCAAAGTACTTTCCAGGAATATCCGAATACAGCAAAACAAACTTAATCCTGAAATAGAATTCACAAGGACAGATCTCGAAGCCTTGGTTTGTCAGAGAACATGAAAAAAACCCACCAAACAGTAACAAGCTTAGCTTCATGATCATAAAGTGCCCCCACTCTTCTGACTGGAGTTTATCAATGATTTACAGGAGGCATAATAAGTCCCTGGCATGTATCTCTTTACATATTAAAAAAAAAAAAAAATCAGATTAAGAAAATAAGAAAATGACTGGGCATTGGAAAAGAAGAAAATACTTACTTTTAGCTGAGCTTTGTTGTAAATGGAGTATCAATAAAGCAAAAAGATGCACAATAACCATCTCGGGTAAGAAGAAAGGCTCATTAGCAGAATAGTGAAATGGCCAAGTGAAAAAGAGATCATCAGTTGAAGGTGAGAGGCCAGAACAGAATGGAAGCAGTCAGGAATATACTCCACAAGGTAAAGCTCAACTACAGCACTGAGAGTTTAACTTATGACTGATTTTATAACTGAATTGAAAAGACTGCTGAAGGCAACCTGAAATAGTAATGCTAAAATGAATGACTGCATTCTATAGAGAGGGAAACCTCTTCAGCATTCGTAACCACACAGGACCATACCTGTCAGTTTAAAAGCAGGTACCATTTTCCCACGTGACAAAACTACTTTTCCATTTTAAATTTCACTTCTAAGACGACATTATCCCATACTGGGATTTGGAAACAATTTAGCACAATTCTGCTTAGAATTAGATATATTATTTTTCAAAGCAGAAGAGATGCACATATGAGTAGTGATGTGCTATTGCTCTTCATGAGTGGTTCACAATCTAGCTTGATGAAAGAAGGTAATTTTTATATATGAATAATAAACCAATGATTTTCACGTGCAGGAAGACATGAAAAATTCAAGGATTTCAATCAAAGATGGAACTAACTTAGTTTCAAGATTCGAAGTAATTGGTAGTCTATCACAACACTAGATAAGCCGTTCCAGAGCTTGGTAACCCTCATTGCTAAATGTGCAGTTTATTTCTAATCTGAATTTCTAATGTTTGGGTCTTTTCCTGTTCTTTTGTGTTATCTTTAAATGGTCATCTGCTATAAGGTACATTTCAACACTTCTTAAGCTTTATTTGGAAAAGAATTATAGATTACAGTGCTCAGGCCTCTAATGAAAAGAACTTTGTCTCTGGAACTTAGATCAGGTAGTTCTTAATTATTTTCCACATACTTCCCAGTTTTTTTAACATCCACTAAAGGCAAAGTTTGACACATATTTCTTCCTTATTTCACATACAGAGATAATATCAGGATCATATTGACTGCTCTATTCTTGCTCACATACATAAGAATTTGATTCACTATCTCAGTTATAGCGCTGAAATAAGAGCACATGTTCAATTACTATTGCCACTATTATGCAAAACTTCACAGCACCAAACTCTTCCAACAGTTTGTAGACTGAGTTTATCTAAATTTCGGGCCACATGAAACAAAGAATTCCAACACCACAGAGACCAAAATTCATCAATGCTCAGAGATGTAAGGGCTTACTTTGGAGCAGCTTATAGACACTGTTCACTTGAGCAAGCAGTGAACATGAGAGTCAGGATATCAGTTTCTTCCTGGAGAGAGAGCAAGAATGCCATTTTGACTTAATTATGACCTACTGTAGTAATGGAGAATTTTCCAGTGGGAAGAAAATCTTAATCCCCTGTCTGTCACTTCTCTAGCATTAGAAAAAAGCAGCGTGATACAGCCCAGATGTCCTGTAAAATATTTGCTGATAGGCATGTGGCAGAAAAGCAGAACTCCTGAGATTTTAAGCCAGTCCGTCTAGCCCTTCAGCATTCTGCAACCTTGATATCTACAACCCGTTAGTCCTGTCATACCTAGAGGACTCACTATGAATCTGAATTTCTTCATTCATATCAATGGAGTGTCAACCTTTGTAATGTTAATCTAAAGTTAATGCTGTTACCTCCGCTACTGCTAAACAGAATAATTAACAAATGGACAGTCTTATACAGGAAGCTTCAGCATCCTCTTAAGAAACGACCTTGGTTTTCAAGTGATGTTTTATTTTCAGATACAGCGTAGCGTTAACACCTACTACTTCAATTTTTATGCTAAAATGATCCCTGTCACCTGGTTTGCATGATTTGTCTGAAGGCTGTCCTTTTTCTACAGATATATAAACTGCAGGTTTCAGATGCTCTTTGACTTGTAAAAGGAATAATTAAAAAAAAAAAAAAAAAGCTATTTTGGAAGTTAGCTATACCATTTCCACACCTCTGATTAAAAAAAAGAGAAAAAGAAATAGAAGACATCCTACCAAAATCTTCAGCATTTTCTGTCTGCATTCTGTCTGGAAATAAAGCAAGAACACCTTTCTGCATGAGATTCTGGCAATTCTTTCTTCAGTTTCAGTGACTGCTAAGGAAAACTGAGGTGAGCAAAAATTAGTAAAGCATGGAAAATTATACTTAGAATTTTCCTGATTTCAGAATAAGTTGGGTGCAACTTCTGGCCAAGCATTTCTCTTTCCCTCAATCAAACTAATTCTAGCTTTTATTCCTATTTCTGGATAATGTCCTAAAACTTATTTTTAATTATTTTATTAACAAACAACTAACTGGGAAAAAAATCCTGAAAAATACTTTTGCAAAAAGAGGTTATATATTTAGACATGAACCTAAGACGAGCAACAGTTTAACATCTCTCAATTCCTACCCCTGACTAATAAGTGGTCAGCAAATAAGTTCCCATTTAATTTATCATTTGTAAAAATATAGTCCTATGAATTACTTCAAAAAATTCTCATTAGTTACCATTTCCCACATGCACTGAAATTAGACCTGTTAAAAGGTAAAAGGAAACATTAAAACTCTCAGGTTTCTGTGTGAAAGCTTTGATAAAAAGCTATGAACTGAATTAAAGTGAAAATCTATATTAATTAAAGGGAAATGCAGGAAACAGGGCAAAGTTCCAGCACACCAACAGAAGTGACAAATTATAACAGAATTTGTGTCACCTCGTAAGTGGCTGCTTATGTGTATATAGGTTAATGACTAAGTACAAAAAGGATTTGTACTTTGAATAATAAAGTATCAGAGCAGAGAACTGAATCTCTTAGGTAACTTTCTTCGCTTCAGAAAAGGCAACTATAATGACAGCTTGTGCTACCTCAGAAATCACGCAGTTCTATGAAAAGCCTCTACAGTAACTACATAATGTAAAACAAAATTATTAGATGTACTACTTGATCTTCTTCATGGGCTGTGACATTGAGAAGATGGTGGTCCATCACTAGTCTGAGCCTGAAAGTTTCGTTGGCTTTAAGTAACTTACTGTGACGTACAGCCCAGTGAAGGTCAGCTGGTATGAACACAACCGTTGTTACAACTAAAATATAAGCCCTGGAAGAGCTCCTGTTTCACAAGACAACCATGAGAACAAACAGTTGGAAAAAAGGCAAGTCAAACGTTCCTCACACAGCTCTCTTGTTCCTAGAAAAATTCCAACACAAGGTGTTGGAGCACTCCTCCCTTAGATCCCTTTCCTTGGGGGCATGTTTGAGGAGCTCCGGCTAAGTGACAAAGAGCAACAAAGCCTAGAGCTTCAGCCGGAGCGTGGCTGCAAAGCGACGCTAAAGCAGCGGGGCAAGTTCTCATGGGAGGAATCTGTCCGCAGCCTACCTCTTCCAGCTCTACTCCCAACTGAAGGTCTAGAATGTCTCTCTCCCAGAACTAATTATAAACCTAACCCTAACAACAGGCAAGGGCTTGAGCCTAAAACAAAAGACCTGCCCTACATTAAGAGCTCTTCAGGGGACTCTTTCTCCACCCTACCCCTCCCCTTGGCAGCCCCTTTGTAACCGATCCCAAGTGGATCTCTAAGCTTTTTCTCTCTCTCAAGCCCAGCCCTAATTCTAACTGGGTTTAGTTTGAGCGAGAGGCGTTTTCTAAAGCTCCAGTTGGAGTGGGGCTGAAAAGGGGTTGCCAAAGCAAGGGGTAAGCTGCAATCACATCTCTTCTCTGTGAACTTGTTCATTTGGCTTGAGTATAGAGGCTTTTGCTGAGGCTGCCACTGGAAGGCACACACTGCCAGGAGGAGTTCTCCTTTGAGAAATTCCTCATTAAGGACAGGGATGAAGGGCTTGTGCTGAGGCTTAGCCTGGACATCGAGATACCATTTGTCTCTAATTAGGGTTTGGTTTTGCTTAGGGTTTGGTTTGAGAGAGAGAAAGCCTAGAGCTCTTGTGGGAGTGGAGCTGTAAAGGGGCTTCCTAGGGAAGGGATAGGTTGCAAAAAAATGTGTGCCCTGAGAACTGGTTCATCTAGTAAAGACTGGCAACTAATTGCTATGAACATTCCTTACCTTCTAATTCTTCCTGCAGCACATCTTAAAGTTATCTGCGAGAGTTTATATTGAAGAGAACATTTGTTACAGGGTACACAATTAGCTTACCTTGTAGTTGTTCATCATCTTCTCATACTGTTAAATATTGGGATCACTCCTTCCATGTTTTCCTGCAAGCTTTCATTTCCATACACAGTTACAGTATTACGGGTTGTTTGGATTTTCTTTCTGGAAAAGGAAGATGTGACAACTGACATTTCCTCCTAACAATCTCTGAAAACAATTACTTTTTTTAGCCTAGATCTAGACCTCAGCAGTGTGCATTGTTTATCTTGTCAGTGCTGAATAACCTAGGAGGACAT
The DNA here is from genome assembly GCA_024606505.1 of Aquila spilogaster. Classification (NCBI taxonomy): domain Eukaryota; kingdom Metazoa; phylum Chordata; class Aves; order Accipitriformes; family Accipitridae; genus Aquila; species Aquila spilogaster. The sequence goes on along the minus strand of JANHGO010004630.1, from coordinate 6,005 downwards.
AATACACACACCAAGACTGGTCAGAGGCGGAAACTTGCAAAGCTGTACGACGAGGAAAGGTGCAGCAGGGAAGTGCACCAAGGAGAGAAAGTTGCTGAGGAGGGAACTTCAGTGTGCCAGTAGTTTGTGCTCAGCAATTTTTTCTACCTTTTCTTACTAGTAAAAATATGAAGAAAGTTCTTCCTGGCCCTGACGTAGTTGTAATTTACACCTTTCTGCTGCTGTCTGCAGTGAAGCAGGCCCCCTAATAAGTAAAGACTACCAAACCACAGGGAACAAAGGTCACTAACTGTCCTCAAGCTGAAATAGCAGGTTTTCACACAACTGTAGATATCCCCCAAACAACTGCAAAATTGGTACCTGACTTATATTTCCTGACATGAAAAACTAATGCCGAAAGAAGCACGGTTGCCTGTCTGTTTTCTGGAGAGGAAAGGCATATGAGTCATATCGAGCAACAAGAGAGGTGCAGCCTACAAGCCTACAGCTGTGCATACACCAAGGAAATAAGACTGGTCCAGGAACAAACTGGATAGTTCTGATTCTATTGGGATACCCTGGAAAACTGAATTCAACGGCAGGAGCTGTGCCAGAAAGTCCTCACAGATGATCCAGTGTGTAATATACTGTTTGACTGGCTTATGAATCAGCAGATGATTGACAAGGAGAACTGCCAAATGGATAATTACATCAGGCTTTGTAATATTAACTAAAAAGCAGGAAAAAATGAAGCCCGATAGTAGTCATTCATAACTTTTATCACTTGTCATGCAGCATCCATTAAATGCAATGCCAGAATGTATATTATTTTGCAATAAAGATGCTATAAAGATCAGTGTTAACTGCTGCTGTAGACCAACAATGGTAATTTGTCCTCCTGTTAACCTTCTCCTAAGCCCCTGTCAAAGAGATTCCAGCCTGATACAAAACATTACCTATACAACAGCTCCTAGAGCATCAGTATGGGAACTGCTGTCCTGCTTTGCCACATGGCTTGATGGGATCTACAGATACTGGAGCATGGGTGCAACAAGTTCTGAATATCAGAAAAACATGAGCTGTGGATGGTAACTTCTAACTGATTCCTTACAAAAATTGTATTGTACTAAAAACCTAAGTTTGTTCAAGATTGACCTGCTTGCAACAGTATTAACTTAGGAACTGAAGATTTAACTGAGCCTTGGACTAGCAGGCAATGCCTCCACTTGAAATATAATCACGGATGCACTAGTACAACAAAACCTTTGTTCTCAAACCCAGCGTCTATTCAAGGACCACAGTCCCTATTGTTGAACTGAAATTAAATCTTTTTTTTTAAACCAGCCTGTGCATAAGGCCTTGTAACATATCTCATGTGGCAAAGGCTAGTTACAAAAAAATCTCCAGTATGTGTTAGTAAATCAAATCCAACTGTTCTACTTTTTCTATCATTCGTGTCAACATTATAATTCCCCCATCCCACCCTAACATTTGCTTTAGAAACATAGGAAACACCGTAATTCAGCTCCAGTCCATGGTAAAGGCATGAATGTCACATTCTAGAAAAGGACTTTTGATCAGTTTAACTTTCTATTATAGTTAGAAATTTGAGCAGACACATGACTTTTGAAGAGTGCTTTTCATTAAATTTTACTAGTTAGAAATATGTTTTTACAAAGGAAATAAAAGTAGAATAAGAACAAAATTATGGCATGGAGAAATGGTAGTGTGACTGCAAGAAAAGAAAACAAATGCTTAGTGATGCTTACAAGAACATAACTGTTTCTGCTTATAGAGGAACAAAAAAGTGTACCACGAACTGCCTGAATTGTACTAGTTAATATATTTCCATGTCTGTGTGCATTTGTATTTCATGGCCTGCTAAAAATACACTAATTAAAGCTGTTGACCTAGAATGAAGTAAACTGAGCAATAAATAGACCCTATCTAAATCAGAGATTAAAATGCAGAGCTGCTACACAGGGTTTCTCAATTCAGTGAGCATGGTGAAAACCATAATACGACAAAAAAATTCTTTGTAAATCATCAATGTAGTCAGATCCTCACATGTGAACTGTCTCCAGAAGAACAAAAGAACAAGGAAACTAAATCTGAACCTGCAGAAGTTGTTATACTGAAATCCCAAGCTGTTATACTGAAATCAGCAAGACCATTCATGAAAACAAAGATTTAATTTTATGTCTTGGTTCTCTGAAAGAAAATCTAACTGTGCCTTCACATTTTACATCATTTACCTTGTAGTAAGCTTACAGGGAAGCAAATGATGATCTTATGACTATGTCCAAAAATGATCAATTGAACAAACTAAAAAATTACTTTACTGCTGAACATATGTACAGGGAAAAGAAAGTGGGAATAGAGGGTCAGTGGTTCACTCCATGGAGCACTGCATAGCCTAGTTTAGATAATTAGGATTAAAATAAGCAGTGTTTTATAGGAAAGAATGAAATCTAATTTGTAGCAAGGACAGAAGAAATTGAGTTACGAGTATGTACTACTGGGGAGGCTGATCACTTAAAGGAAGACATGATCAGTCACTAGGATTTGGGCAAATATTCACAGAGTTGTAGTCCTCAAACAGAAGATGTCAATGGTAGGAGGAAAACAAGCCTCAGCGTATGATATGCAACAGTACAAAACATCTTCCTCCATTGGGATGCGTGGGAGAGAGGACAAGAATAGGAAGAAGTGGTAGGTCTTCACTGCCTCGAATCAGCTGCAATGCCTGGAAGGAGCTGAAGAAGAAATTCTGTGGGGCGCTACACCAGTCAGATCAGGCAGGAGGTGTAAGGGATTAACTGGCAAATTATTTTTGTGGCAGGGAAATACAAAGCAAGGATTGCAGGAGCAGTGAGACTGATCCTTTCTTGTTAGGTCCTCATATCTCAGATGAGGGACAGAATGGCATGAACATCAAGAGCTTGGAAAGAAAACAGTATCTTGCTAAGGTGAAGTACTGGAAAAGTTAGATGACCTTCTCCAGTCAAAAGAGTCAAAAGAAGAGTTTGGCAATCAAGGGCAGAAGGCAGCACTGACTCTTCTGAGAGAGAAGGTTGTGTAGGAAGAAAGCGAGGCCGTAAGTCTGTGACATTTTGTATGGGAGGGAATCTATTTTTATCTGACCAAAGGTGAAAAATAAAATACACAGTCCAGAAAGTAGTCTTGGGATAGAAGCTATGGTAGCAACAGCAACTGGGGAAAGTAACCATGCCACATCGTACAGCCAAAATTAACACAAATACTAAAGAACTGCCCCCCTGAGAAATTTTGCTCGTTAAAAAAATAATAAGAATAAAAAGAAAGTGTTGTGTACTGCATCTTCACCAGCTTTCTTGTACGCATTTATCCCCTTTTGCACCAGGATTGTTTTCTGCCTTGAGCAAAACCGAATGCATAATCCAATTGGTCTTCTTGTCCTCACAAGAGTCTGAAGCATTGGTAAAATTCTCTGCAATGCAAGCTCAGTGCACTGCATGATGTGGAGAAGGTATCTGAGCTTATAGCATTTGAATAGTTAAGAAAGCCCTCAAGAACTTAAAAAAGACTATGCTGTGTGACTAAGGCACAAGGAAGGGTTTATGGTTCTCTTCGATAATTGAAGGCAAAATATTTTTGCAAGGAAAAAAAAGACATTTACTTCTTTATATATATAAAATTACTTCTTATATACGAGGTTTACTTCCTAATATATATATATACACACACACTCCTTTCACCAGTCCTTATGCATAAAAGTATGAACAACACCATTTTCTTCTTAGTATACTAGAAGGGAAGTTTTGTGAAATTTAGGTGGATCGACAAAACCAGTGCATTTTCAACAGCCTCAGTGTTTGTACAATAGGCCTTGTCCTTCTTCAGAAAGGAACTGTAGTGATTTCTTTTTCTCTGTTTTAATGTCTACAATGTTACCTCTGGAAAAGTAATACCAGAGCAAGACCAGAGGATTCACTGCTCTGATCCTTTTCATAAAACAGAGAAGCTTTGTCCTTAACAATCTGTTCTGTTGTACAAAGCTGTAGTCAACAAAGAAAAAGTTAGTCTTGCAGCAAATATTCTTCCTTTATTTTATGCTACTAAGTTAAAAAAAAAAACCAAAAAAACCCCAAACACAAAACAACAAAACACCACAGGATTTTTATAAGTCAAATTCCATTAAGTAGCAAAACCAGGTATTACCTGTTCTGGCCAATCTCTAAAGATACAACAACTGGTTTCAGTATCAGTTGTCTCTTTGACATAGATGGGAGCTGTATGTTTTGACATGTTTTGCCTTGTCTTGAACCACAGCAGCCTATTGAAAAAGAAATAGAGAGCATTAGTGGGATAAATAGGCTTAAATACTCAGAGTTTGTGATCTACTTCTGAGTACACTTGAATTACTTAGGTGAATAGACACATAACTACCCAGTTCTGAGAGTAAGTGGAATGGTGTTTGCCCACCTTCACGGTATTTTTTTTTCCTTTTGTTTAAATGGAATTTTCTGTAATTCAGTTCATACCCATTGCCTCTTGTCCTTAAGAACTGGAGGACCTCATGTTTCAAAAGCATTTTATAATTTCAACCCTAAATATATTTATAGCCAGTTTTATACAAATTTTCTGTGTGCAAACACAGAATTAAATAGCTCTTCTCCCACCCTGGTATTTCCCTTGACATATTTATGTATAAAGTAGAATCATATCCCTCCTTCCATCTGTGTTTTGCTAAATCAAACAAGCCAAGCTTGTTTACTCTTTTGCATGATATTCTTTCCTTTCTCTGATCATTCCGCTGTTCTTTGCTGCTCCAGTGTGTATTAGCCATTCTTTTGCATGGACAACAAAATTACATATAATTTTGAATGAATTCGCCGTGCAAGATAGTACTAACATTTCACTTCTTCTAAAAGGCTCTTGACTTGTGTGTTTACAACTGTAAAATATCAGTAATAGCCATAATTCCCCATCCCAAATGCTATACTGACTTTCAACGACATTAGATGGCCAGCAAGTTCTCTTGCACAAAAGAGAACATAAAGAGCAGGCTCATTAACCCTGCTTTTCTAAGAACGTGGAATTGTATTCCATTCTACATTTATCTTTGCATCTTGTTTTCTTTTACCAGTTGTTCCACAATCAAACAAAATACTGGGATGAGACTAACAGAGCTACAGTTTTTCTAGATTACCTTTTTCTCCCTTATTTTCTTAATAGCACCTGGTCTGTTGCAGATTCCAAAATGGAAAAATTTGAAGAGGACTTGGATTTGTACTTCTATCCAGCATGCCTGTTTCTTTTCAGTGAATGACTTTGACACTGAAGAATAAAGGACTTCCTTTATAATTTTGTTTAATAATATATTCAGAGTTCTAGAACCATCTATATAAATCCCCCAAAAAGTAAACATAAGGCAGCTTGTCCTTATCCCTACAATTCTTTGGACAACCCTACAAAACCATCAGACAGTTGAACGACACCGACAATTTCCAAAGGAGAAGAACCTCCTATGGGCTCCCAGTCCCTCCTGCCCACAGCACTTGCGCGTCACCTTACTCTCCCCAGCACGTGAATTCCAGCAGAATATTGCTGAATGCCATGATTCATTCCCTGCTGTGGATGGCTGCTGTGAAACATCATTTTGAATCATGGTTAATCACCACCTGCTTGACCATCACAACTGTGTTATATAGCTACCAGATGGCAGCTACAGAAAGTACACCCAAGTCTTTTTTCTCTACCTACTTGCTCTCCAGAACACCAAAATGGATTAGAATCCTGTAATTTGTTTGCATTTTACTTCTATTTTACTTCTAACATGAGGTTAACACACAACAGACTTACAACTGTGCACTTTATCTCCTTATTAAGATACTAAGGATTTTCTTGTGTTTGAGTAGTTGTGCACTTATTTGCAAAGAATATAGTACATTATAAAAATATGGAAGGTTTTCTGCGCTATATGGCATGCCTGAAAAGAAAATGCTTTTTTTCTCTCCTCTTGTAGCTCTACTATCACGTAGGCT
>JANHGO010004629.1:0-24593 GCA_024606505.1 Aquila spilogaster | reverse complement strand
AGCTGTTGGAGGCAGCTGCAGCTAGTTCAGACTTCTACATCTCTTGACCTAACATGACTCCCAGGCTGCCAGAATTGTCTGGATGGGAAGCCAGAAGGGAAGATCACGAGATTTTTGCTGTAAGCGCTGCTCACCAGTGCAGTCAGTCTAGTTTATATTAAGAGTTCAGGTTGCTAAGTAGCTTGCCAGCGCAGAGGTTCAGATTTGTGTTCGAGCTGTATTTGTGGTAGGAACAAATGGGTGCGTATGAGCACAAATGTGTGTAATGGCTCATTTGCAGGTGTTTGTGGTAGCACGCACGAGGGAAACGGGCATCTCTGAGCGGGAGCACTCCTGAGGTTGTTGAGGACATCAGAGAACGGTTCATTGTATACATGATGGAGCTGACACGATGGCATTTAAGAAATGGGTATCACTGGGAAGGCAGACCCAGGTCCAAGTGAGACGGCAAAAGCGTGCAAAAAAAAAAAAAAAGGTGATTGTAAGTGTGTGTACAAAAGAGACAAGATATCCCTACTGTCTGTCCTGGGTCTGTCTGGGATGGAGTTATACGAAGTTAACTTTCTTCACAGAAGCCCGTATGATGCTGTGCTTTGCATTTGTGGCTAAAACAGCATTGATAGCACACCACTGTTTTGGCTACTGCTGAACAACGCTTGCACAGTGTCAAGGCTTTGTCTCTCTCCTCCCTGCACCCCTCAAGTAAGTAGGCTGGGGCTGGACAAGAGGTTGGAAGGGGACAGCCGGGACAGCTAACCCAAACTGACCAAAGGGACATTCTATACTGTATGACTATACTATATATCATACTCAGCAATAAAAGCTCAGGAAAAGGAGGAAGGAGGGGCGCTCATGGTTATGGAGTTTGTCTTCCCAAGCAAACACTATGTGTACAGAAGCCCTGCTTCCCAGGACATGGCTGGACATCTGCCTGCCGATGAAAAGTAGTGAATGAATTCCTCTTTTTGTTTTGCTTCCATGTACAGCTTTCGCTTTTCTTGTTAAACTGTTAAAATCTTGACCACGAGGGGTTTTTTTCATCTTATTTTTGCCCCCTGTTCTTTTGAGGTGGGGGAAGAGAGAGAGTGGCTGGGTGGGCGTGTGGCAGCCGGCCATGGTCAACCCACCACACTGTCCTTTCATTTAGGTGGCCTGTGTCCCTCCCGAGACCCCGTGTCCAGGCAGCAGGGATTGTTAGGGACATTTAGGAAGCTGCTGAGCAATTCAGAGGGCCTGTGTGGGGAACTCTCTGGGGCTGGGGGACAGAAAGGAGTACCAGGGTCAGACTGACCTTGTGTCTGTATGCCTGGGAACACAAGCGTCGTTGCCCATAAAAATAAAAAATACCACCACAGTACCAGTGCTACAGCGGTACCCCAGTACAGCAAGTGCCTCTGGGCTGGCCTTACCAGGCTGGACTTTCGGACTCCACCTCTCCTGTGCAGATGGTCACCAAGGTGTCACCAAGATCAGAGCCTTTCTGGACTACAAGTGGTTGGACTCCACTTGCTCCCTTTTCCCAACCCCTAAATGGAGTCAGCCCTTTCACGCAGAAGATGCTGAAGGACACCAGCAGGACCGCTTGCTCCACAAGCCAACTTGACACCCCGCAGAAGCAGCAGGCACAAGCATGGTTTATGGGTCCCCGGACACAAATCCCTTCTGCAGCACAACAGACACCCTGGCACACATGCACCCGACATGCCCCAGCCCCTCTCCCATCCCAAGGGCTACGTGTTTTCCTCCCCACCCTTCTACTCGCACCCTCTCCACCTGCGGCCCCACCATGTCACAAGACCTTGGCGGTCTCCTCTTGGCCCTGGCCAGGCTGACCACCTGCAGCCCCAGGAGGAGGAGGATGGAAAGGGGCGACCATGGTAACTATTTCTCTCCCCGCACTTTGGATGCTCGCAGGGGGAGGTGGGCACAAATGGTGGGGCTCTGCTCTGTGTCCCCTCCTGGCTCCCTGTTCTTGCACTTTTAATCCTCTGACCATCCTTTTTCTCCCACTAATTGTCCCCATTTCTGCTGTTTTCCTTTATGCCCCCCCCCCACCCCAATAGCTATATGCTTTAGTTAGAATCAGCTGACACCCAACATAAGGGGTAGGGTTTTCCCCAGCAGTCCTTGGCCAGTGGCCATATGATTAAAAGCAGCGGGAGAGCGGCGGCAGGAACCCAATCTAGCATTAATGAGAGCGAGCGGTTGTTGCGTGACCGGCTGAGCAGCAGGAGCCTGGCCAAACAGTGGCATAACAAATGGCACCGTGTGTAGCAAAGCTCCTCGTTAGCATAACATGGATCTCAGTTACACCTGAGGCACGCAGCCTCCCAGCTTTGCCCTTTGCTAATCAGCCCTCTTGCATAAGGGAACGTAAAAGACCGGAGTCTACTTGTTCCTTGCAGGAAAAAAAAAAAAAAAAGAGATGTCTTACATTTCTACGTTAGTTGTGTTTGCGTCTTGCCCATCTCTGGAGCTGATGGTGTCCAGATGGAGCTGGTCAGGCTAAGTGACCTAGGACTGAGCGGTGTGGAAGAGGGCTATCTCGCTTCTCTTTGCTGGGAGCCCGCTTCCCCCATCAGCTGGTGAAGCTGGCAAGGTGTCCGTGGACAGAGAGGACCAGGCAGGACGTGAAGAGTCATTAGGCTTTGCTATCAAACAGCTCACTGCACGGATCTGAGCCCTGCTTGGGCTTTGCAGGACTCGGTTGCTTTGGGACCTGCCCCTGCTGCCCTTCAGACCACAAAACCCTTATCCTTTCTTCATGCGGGTGCTTGGTGAGGCTGATTGCTGGCTGCAAAACTCTCTTGGCTGGCCACTCTCTTGCAAGGTCTATATTAAGAAACTCCTTCTCAAGGTAGCTCACTGCTATATTGTACAGCAAAACACGTGGGGCTTTACACTAACTACCAGTTGTAGTTTATTTCAACTCCTCCATGTACAAGACAGCGGGGACTTGCTGACACAGCTCAGTAAGCAAAAGATCACACTTCTTCGCAGCCTTAACTGATAGCAGATGTAGCGAAGGCCTGGTCCTAAAGTCCCCGATGTGAATGAGATCAGAAGTAATTATATAGTTCAGCTATTACTATACCCCTACACACAACAGTGGTCCCCAACTGGAAGCTTGGAGGCAGTCCATAACCTTTGTGCAATCTTGGGAATTGACTGCAGTCTGAGGAAGCCGCTGTCTATGCAAGCCAGAGACATCAAAACAGGGTATTGCCCACAACATGTTCTTTGCACGGTATTGTTAGCTCAGGAATGACATATAATATGTGGTCATATCTATCATCTGTTTAGCTACACCAGCATAATTCATACAGTCAATGAAGTTATGTCAGTAAAATTTCCCAAGTGGACAAGCCTCATCATGGTTTTCTGACAACCACATAATACAATATTTTCACACTGCTCAGAGCAGCTAAGCAAGCAGCAGACCTGGCTTTCAGTGTAAGAAACCCTCTGAACAAAAGCAGCATGTTAAACGGTAGGTCACCATCCAAGAATTTTTCCGCCTTTTCTGCACTAAGGAAATGCATGAACGGTTTCTGCCCTTTTAGAGTACAAATTCAGAATAAATTTTGCCAGGGACTTCAAAAATCATCATTTGGAGCCGGGAACCCAAGAAGACAGGCAGTGTTTGGTCTGTATGCATTAGGACAGTTTGTATCACCAACTGCATTTCTGCAGTCAAGATGTGACTCGTTCAGACCCCAGGCGGAAAGCAGACCGGCACAGGAGTTTGCACAGAGCATGTCTGTTGGCACAGATCTCCACTGGAAAACTCTCGTCTCAGGGCAGGGACTCCCAGTTGTGCCCTCAATAGAAGTAGTACCTGATCATTTACGGTTTTGAGGATGTTTCTCTTGCATGCAGCCTGAGCGGGGACCTGCGAGGTCGACCACAGCTCCAAGACCCGTGAAAGAGCTGCTCTGGGGACGGAGGCGAAGCCGTTCGGCGCCGAGCACAGAAAGGCAGAGCTATCAGAGGCACTGCTGTGCCGGTTGCTGAGGACATGGTGCGGTCCCCACGTGTCCCCGTGACCAACCAAAAACTGCCATTGGGAGGGGGCACCCAACCACCAACGTGAAGTACACCTTGATTTGCAGCATGCAATCGCTCTGGTTGTGAAAAGCGCATCCTTGCGCTTGAAAGCTTGTGAGAGTACGTGCTGGGGGGAATTACAAGGGTCTACTGTGCAATGAAAACTGCATCCCAGCAATAGCCCCAGCGCAGGGGATTCATACTGGCTTTCCAGGGCCTTCTACAGGCAGAACCTCCCCTTTCTGAGTGCATGAAGAGGATACCAGTACAAGCACATGTAGGTGATACAAGCCACGGTCCTGGCCGCAGGAGAAGCGGAAGGCATGGCATAGGTATGTCCGTGTGGTGGCAGAAAGGATGCTGTGACACCGCACCGCAGCTAAGGGGAAACCCTTGGAGGACGGGGCCACAGCGTTAGGTCCCGTCAGCATGCCAAAATGAAGCTATCTGCACTTAGCCAAACACCTTAAACATGCCCCAGGCTTCAGCCTGGTTAAGAAGAGCTGTTGAAATGTTACCTGCAAACATGATTTTGTCTTGCTGAATACAGCACTCCACTGCTGAATATTGCACTCCACTGCAATACTGATGGGGTGACACCGGGTCTGAAGTGTAGGAGGGTTAGACAATAACACTAGAGATAGAAAGTGTGTCCGTGCAATAGGTTAGCTATGGAGCAATGTCCTGCTGTAAACAAAGTTTGGCCTCACCTACGTAGAAGGGATCAGCCTAGGTTTACCATATGACAGCCTTGCAGAAACCAAATCCTGACATTTCATTAGCTTCAAGAGTGGCGCCGACTCAGAAGACAGTTAAACGCCATTCTAGTTCTTTGTGGATGAAAAGGATGGATTTTTCTGTAACATGAGAGGAGCACTGTACCTGGTTGCTTCAGGGCTATGGTATTTGCAACAGGGATGGGACTTTGGCAGGCCAAGGAGTAGGAGGCAAGAACAAGCCACGAGCTGTATGTGTGAGGCCACAACAACAGATGGGGCTGGAGGCAAACCATCCAGATGAAAATTGTCCATGGGTGAAGCAAAGACCTGCTTGCAAAAACCTGTGTCTGAACTTGCCCACGCAGAGTGGGTGTTTGAGTCTCAGTCCAAGCCTCCCTGGAAGCTCAGTGGTGTAAGAGGTAGGAGTCAGAGCAGAAGAGATCACAGGGTTCATATCAGAAGAGGGTACAGACCAGGTAACAGAGTCCAAATACAGCAGCTCCTTTGTCCTGTGACTCATGAGGATGAGGAGAGTTTTGCAGAATCATAGCTTGAGGCCTTTGGATTGTTTGCAAAAAGGCATCTTGGTGCTGATGCACGTGAATTTCTCTCAGCTGAGCTGTGTGAGCACAGAGCATGGGTGGCATTCCACCTACCCTAGTTTTATCCACTCCCTCTGTATCATCACCATCACAGACAGTGGAAGAATTGCACAAAGGGTTGCCCAGCTGCTTTCCCATCACAGCCCCCCACCCCGACTGTGATGGAAGGTCTGGAAAGCATGGCTTGTGTTTTCATCCAGTCCGGAGGAGACTGAGAGGAGCCACGGTAATAGGCTTCAAACATGTGAAAGGTCACTGCAGAAGGCAAGGGAATAACCCGTTCGCTTTTCCCACTGGGGAAAGGTCAAACTCACGTGCCTAAAACACAGTATAAAGATCCAGGTCAGTACCATGAACCATCTCTAAATAATAAGGTGAGTGAATCACTTCCTGAGTAGGCTGCAGGATTGGAGGGCTGTTAAAGACATGTCAAAAAAACATCTGTCAGGCATGGGCTAGGTTTAATTAATTCTGCCTTGGAGAGGAGGATGGGTTAGCCGATCCCAGGCTCCTTTCCTATTCTGTGTTCAGTGATTTCACCAATCCTCATACTACCCAGGGACCAAATGCAGCTATTAAAAGCTTTGTAAGATCCCTACTGGTTTGTGTTTCTTCCATAAAAAAACCCCAACAGACTCACCCATGGTTTATTTAGGAAGGAAATAGACACCTTCAGGGAAGGAAAACATCCTCCATTTACTCCATAGCTAATACTTAAGGGAGGACTGTGAGAGGAACCAGGTCCTGCAGTGCTTTCTAAAAGCAGGCAAAACTTCTCCTTCGGAACAAAAAGATACACCACAGCCAGCACAGCCATCTCTCCCATAAGTGCCTCCAGCTTCTTGGACCGGTGCCTTTCAACCTTTCTGATTATAGATCTTCACAAGATTTTCTCCCTTTGAAGATGCAGGCCCCATATTGCGAATTTAAACTGGCAAGCAAAAGGCTTGCTCTCCTTAATTATCTTTCATGGACCTTTCAGAAATAGGGAGTCTGCAGACCACAGGCCAAAGGTCACTTTGCTGAAGAGAGGTCAGATTTAATCTCTTTAAAACCAAGTGCAAGGGATCAGGCATCTGAAGGTGATATTGCCCGGGCCTCTACCTTGGATTATGCTTCCAGGGAGCATTTTGTATTTTGAAGGTCTTCTTCGGGACAGACCAAAAAGCAAGCAGTTCAGAGTCGAGAGGACTGTGGACAGGCAAAGGGAAAAAAAATACATCTTTTCGATTAACGACGACAGACTGGTCTATAAACCCACCGGGGCTTGTCAACAACCTCATCATAACGTCCACGCCATTTCTCACGCACTCAGAGAAGTAGCTGGGCATTCGCTTAGATGCTAGACTGGTGTCTTCCTAGGCCATTTGCAACCCTCACAAAGTACCCTGACACGCATATCCCGCGACGGTGACGTCCCACAGCTTTGGACTCGGGGTAAAAGCCTCCCGACGAGCTCCTCACCCCTGCAATTCCCTGGGGGCTGCCAGGAGTTTCTGTTTCAGCTCATGCCCTGGGGGGCTGGAGCATGCCATAGTGCAGCATGGAGCATTGTTAGCAGAGACCGAAATGGGTTGTGCTTGGCAAGCGCAGTGGAAAGGAAAAAGAGGGTGACCTAGGAGCATTGCTGTTCTCACTTCATTTTTCCATTGCATCCGCTGCCTTTTTTTTTTTTTTCTATCAAGTCCAAAGGGAGAAACAGAACAGAAAAAAAATATAAACAGGTTCTCTCACCATAAGTACTACTGGAGGGGAGCACTGTCAGAGAGAGGAAAGCAAGAAGGTCTGGGTTATAGTCTCCATCCTTCCACTCACCCCCTCTTCTGTCTTTTATCCCCCCCAGACTCGCTTTCTCTCCAGCATCCCACTGTCACTGTCACCCAGGGTGCTGAGCTGATGTTCCCACTGGTGCCTCAACAGGGTACCAAAGAGTTATATCACTCATAGGCTGGCTCTGAAGACACATTTTTGGAAGCGCCTCAGCTCTCCCCACAGCGTATTGTCAACAGATACAATGGCTCAAATACAACAGCAATTGAAGGCAACAGGAATGTTATTGTCGTCTGTGTTGCTGGGAGCAGCTTCTGGCTGCTCAGAGGGGCCGGGCGTCTTTGTGAAGCATCGACAAGCCCATTGCTCAAAGCTCGAACCGTATAGAAGGTGCCCGTCTCCTGCGGCACCACCTCCGAACCGTCTTTGGCAGAAGCTGAATGTCATCAGTATCTACCTCCCCTAAAGAAACCTGGCCCTTGCCAACCGGTCCGACGCGGCCCCTCTTCTGGCTGCCTCAGCTGAATGGCCAAGGAGCGAGTGGTCCAGACAGCTCCTGTCCTGCAAACATGGGGGAAGGTTGCTTTGCCACCACCTTGGCCACGCTTTACCTTCCCGAGGGCTGTGCATGCAGCGTGGGGCTCAGGGACGCGATGTGTCCATCAGGGAATCTGCTTCGCCCTTCCCTACCGGCAGCTCTCCCACGTCACCTGCCTCCCTCCATCCCCGTGCAGCCGGAGAGCTGGAGCACACGGGTTATCCGTGCTCCGCTCCAACAGTCCGGCAACTTCAACTGCCCGTTTCCACGATGGTATCGCTCTCTGCAGAGAAAGGTTTGCAGAGGACACGATGCCAGGAAAGTCCCTGGAGAAGGTCTATTTGGAGAAGATTCCCTTTTGAGCCAGAATCTCACCCATGGGATCCATGACGACCGATCTGCCCTAGAACTGGATCCAGGGAAAAGGCATTTATTTTTCTGCATTTGTCTGGCGATGTTACCGCCCTGGCCACGGGCACAAGGCAGACCCCTGAACTTGGCTCCCCTTTTGCTGGCAAAGCTGCAGGGGCCGAGGGAATCGCAACTCCCAGAGGCTTCAGAGCAATCGTGCGCTTGCTTGCAAGAAAAGTCGTGAAGCTGGAGAACATTTTACTCAGACCTGGAAGCAGAAAAAGCCAACATTTCTTCCCTCCATAGCATGGCTCCGAGAACAACAGTCACCATGAACCGCCTTGACATCGGACTGCAGCCAAAAGCACACGGGTCCCAACGCTGGGGGAGGAGGCTATGTTTATGCCCTGCTGCTGCATGTAACCTGCCTCAGTTGCCTGCCCCTCAAACCTGCTAAAAGTAACCTTTCCTGATCTTGCTTTAACTCTCCGAGAACGTGGATTCCTCTGTAAGCCCAGCACGTACCAGTTTTTGCATTTAGCCGGCAGATTTTGCAGCCGTGCTGCTACAAGCAGACCCTCTGGGGCTGCGGCCGTGCCCCTTTAAACGCTGCTCCTTTATTTCAGATGGCTCTTGCAATCCTCTTGTAACCCGAGCAGCCAAAATTGGTGCTGGCACTGGAAAGCGGTTACACAATACCCAGGAAGCAAAATCCTTTTGGCAGAGGGATGTGAAAGGAGATACAGGTGAGAGGCTCTGAACCCCACTGTGTCCCCCAAGAAGCCTGGGAGAGAGGAGATGGACAAATCCACTCAAGTGACTCTCTCCCTCCCGGCTGTTGTTGTCCCAAACCATCCCTGCCATGAAGCGTGGACGGATCCGGACAACAAGGTGACGGCACTGCCGGAAAACGGAGCAAGCCAGACCTGTCCAAGCCCAAAAAGCCACCAGACAGGATACCCGCATAGACGCTGTTCGCCCTGCACGTGTTTCAAGCATCACCTTTTGGTGTCCAAAGCTGTCAAGCCAGCAACGTGTTCACCGAATTGCATCGTGTCTTCCCTCTCCCAACGCCACCCCAGCTGGGGAAGCGTGCAAACGCCGGAGACCCCCCCCCCAGGCAAAGCTGGGAACGTGCCAGGCGATGCGCAGCCCGCAAACCTCGCCGCGCATCGCCCTGGCAAACCTGCCGTGCCGCGGAGCCAGCTTCTCCGCCAGCCGGAGCTCCCGCTGCTCCCAAGGGCAGGGTTTGGCTGCGGCAGGCCGGCTCTGGCACGCGTGAGCGGCAGGGCACGTATCCCGTTTCTTTGCACGGGCTCGCCGGCATGTGCATCGCTGCGCGATGGGACTGTACGGGCTCGAGCCGCCCCGTCTCCTGATGGGTGATGTCTGAGGCTGGTCCCACCCCTGCTGCCAGGGTAATTGCCCCAACCTGTAAAGGCAGGATTTTGCCCACAGCATCGTTTTTCTGCAGCCATGCAAATTAATTTGCTGGTAACCAAGAAGCGTGATCTAACTGGTGCTCTGCACCTTTACCCATGTCGGAGCTGCTGGGATTCCCGTCCTTCTTTTCTCCTTGCTCAAAGCCCCCGAGTCGCCAGCTCCCCGTAGCTGCCTTCACACCCTCAGCCGGAGAGACCCGGCTTCCAGCGCTGCCAGTTTGCCCGTGAACGAACGCCCATCCGCTGCCTGCTGCTTTCTCCTGCGTGAGCCATGCAAAATATTTGCACCTTGGCTGCAGAAAGAAGCCCCGCACCCTGCTTCTTCCTAGCCCTTGCACAGAAGCTGCCGTGCTTTTCTCCTGCCAGGTTGAGCACATTCCTTCCTCCCTCCCCGCTTCGCTCTGCCCTGCAGCGATTTCCAGAGCATTTTTGCTTTGTCTCCGAGACCCGGAGACAAATTCATGAGATGTGGAGATGTGGTTTTTGTCACGTGCCGTTAGCTCCGAGTCCTCGCTAGTGCACGGGTGGTGGGTCCACAGGGGCGCGGGCACTGGCCGTGCTCCTTCCCTGAAGGTCAGGGTGTGCTTACTGTTTCGCAGCTGGCTCCTTTTAAGCGGAATTAAATTGCTCTTCATGAGCTGATTGGGAAAATATTGTGTCTGCGCTCTCTCTCTCCCAGGTTCCTGACAGTCAAAATAATAATTATGTGGCCTGGGAAACAATGATTATTAACCATAAGCCTGGGAACTGCTTTTGCTATTCAGCATTATGGGAATCCATACGGCTCCCGTGGAAGGGGATTATTTACCTAGGCCCTGAGAAAAAGCCGAGGAGCCCGTGTGCTCCTTCTGGCCATTGTATTGCCGAATCCCACGGCGGTGTGGCTGGAGAGCGGCTTCCTCTAGCCGTCATTAATCCTTGCGTGCTTGACTGCCTCAGCACGCGGCATCCTTTGGGTCACCGGCCACTGGGAAGCCGGGCCATTGTTTCGGGGCTTTTGTCCCAGACGGAGGGCTCGCTGGAGCTGAGGAACCAGGCTTTGCGCCGTCACGAAGTGGCTGGCTCGCAGCCTGATGGTTGCTCGGGCCCTTCCTAGCTCTGCTGCCGGGAAGCCAGCTGGATCTGGACCCGTTTTGATGAGGACGAAGGAAGGACTGGCTCTGGGATGTCCCGGTACGAGCTGTGCTTGCCCCGCATGAGCGAGCTTCTCTGCATGCCCACGGCTGCATGGGGGTGGCTCCACCGCAGCCCCCACGGATGGGACGGGACCCCCAGGAACCCCCCGCTTCCTTCTGGTCCCTAATTCCCAGCCTGGTCTTCTAGTGCCTGCAGGGGAGAAGGAAGACCCATTTTCAATTCAGTGCATGAATTGAAGCAAAGGAGATGTTCTCCTAAAAGCTAAAAGAAAGCTTGCAGAGGAGGCTTTTTAATAGGGATGGTGCCCATGACTTGCATGCGCACACACGTGCGTGGAAGGAGTTAGGGCACGCAGGGAAACCTAAACAGGCCCTTCGTTCCTTGCCGTGGGCTCGTGAAGCCCTTTGTGCTTCCTCCTTCTCCAAAAGACACTTGTGGTGGCCTTCAGGAGGTGGGAAGGAAAGAGGAAGATGTGGGAGATCAGTATCAGTGATTCAGCCATCATCAGACCGTCACCGTCATGCACTAAACAAGTGGGCACACAGCGATGCTCGAGAGCAAGCCTGCAATAATAAACCTTCACCTACAAGTCAGCCGTCTGCACAATCTTGAGCTGCCCTACAATAACCAAGCAGCGTATCTTCTCCTGGATGCCATCAAACCAACCCACTGCTTCCCTGGCCAAGCCAGAGCGAGAGGGCCAGTGCTTAGGAAGGGCCCCGGCTTAACAAAGCGTGCCACCAACCCTCGAGAGTCTAAAATGCCCGTACTGTGTTACAGCCCCGAGCTGTGAAGCAGTGAGCTCTGCTTTTTATGGTAGGTACCTTCAGGGAAGGAAAAGAAATCTGAGTGTTTCCCAAGCCAAGGTTCAAAGGGAGTTTATAGCTTTGACGGGAAAGTCTCTTTTCAAGGTTGCCTCTGCCTCAGCACAAACTACACTTTAGGGACAGCTCAGAAGGAAGAAAGTTGTGATTTCTTCCCCTTTGATTACGGCAGGCAATGCACTGGAGAGCCTGGAAGGAGCTGCCTTTTCTTTCTCTTAGGTGAGGCACACAGCTGGGAATGCCTATGCGCCTATTATTTTGATGCTGCCAGTCTCAGGCATCCATCCCTCCATCTTCTCCCCGATTTCGCCCGGTGAGCAGCGCACGGGGGAGCTGAGGGTCACCCTTCCCCTCCCACGTGTGCTCGGTGGATGCGGAGCGCGGCGGCAGCCGGACAGAGCCGCTTTCTCCGGCACAGTGCCACTATTGTCTTGGCCGGGCTCCGGGATCTCTCATCCCCACCAGGCAGGCACGGTCGGGACCTCCGCGGCCCAGCAGCACAAATGACAAGGTGAAGGGGATGGAGGCAAGCCTCCGGAGCGGGCAGCCCACTTTTGCATCTCCCTGGCGCGACCCCACCGCTTTTTGGACTTTTGTGCAAAAGACGGTGTAAGGGAGGACGCTAAAGCGGGGGCTAAAAAAAAAAAAAAAAAAAGGAAAATCTGGATGAAGAAGAAAGGGAAAGGAAAGGAGACAACGCTGAGATGCGAGGGGCAAGACAGAGCCGGGCTGGGAGCCGGAGAGGAAAAGCTGTGAGCCCCATGGGAGCCGGGCTGTGGGAAGAGACAATGCGATGGAGGGGAAGGAGCCAGCTCCCGCTCTGGGACATGCGAGCCCTGCACAAGGCTGCAATTAGAGAGAGGAGACGGCGTGTCTGCCCGGGCTGGGAAGTCTCCTTCTGCCACGGACGCAGGCTCGCGCGAGGGCTGGTGCAGAAATGCGTCACCTGCTCTTTGCCCCTCCGCAGAGTCCCCTCCTCGACTTGCACCCCCAGGATGCCAAAAGCCCCGAGGAAAGACGCCGGCAGTACCCACGGAGATTTCCTCCGGGGTGCAGGGGGCTTTGCTCTCCAGTGCCGGGACGAGGTGTCCGGTGGTGCTTCGTGCTTGCCCTTGCAACTGCACGGCCATGCCAGAGCCCCCTCCCCAGGTCAGCCCCGCTCCTGCCTCCTAAAATAGCCTCTCAAACACCAACGTCCTCAAGGCAGCAGGTTGTTTGACCGCGGCAACGCGCCCTTCGGCAGGCTTTTGGGATTTTCCCGGGTAAGGGATGCTTACAGACACATGCGACTCTAGAGCACAAGCTCTGGTTTTAGCGTCCTCCTCTGCACTGCGATTATCCAGCCCCCAGTGGAAAATTCAAGTCTGTTTGGAAACAAAGTCTCTGGTTTTGGCTTGGAAAGGCTCAAAAAATACCACGTAAGGGTCAGAAACTTTTAACACGAACTGTGTTTGGTTGGGGCCGTACAAGAGGAGGGAGGCAGAGAAGGAATAGGAGCACACACCTTCTTTGCTGCCACAAAGTTTGGCTGGGAAACTCTTTGTGCTTTGCTCTCTCTGGACATAAAGGTCCAAGCAAAGAGTTAGATGCTCTAAAAAGAAAGCAAACGAGCAGTGCAGCCAGAGCAACTGATTTCCAAATTTGCTTTTTATGGTTCATTTTCACCGCCCAGCCAGGAGGCGGATGAAGCAGAGCTCCTGCGACCTTCTGCTGGAGTGAAGCAAAGGGAGATGCTTGAAAAAAGCCAGCAACTCATGGCAGGACAAGAAGAAAGAGGAGAGCCCTAGTGAGACAACAGTGGGTTTTTTAAAACACAAAATCATATACTTCAGGCTTGCCGCGGTTTTTGCTTCCTGCTCAACAGTTTTAAACTAACACAACTGCTTTCCTCTCCTTCTGGTCATTTTAAGATCTTTTTTCTGAAGGGAAATTAAATACAAGGCATGGGAGGAGACCTGCCGGTTTCCCTGCCATTCTCACCTGCGTGGGAGCGGTGGTAGTGATGAGTTAAGGCAGCACCATGTATTGACCGACCTGTCAGAGAGAGAAGGTGGAAGATTACCGCAGCATATTTAGAGCTGTGCAGCAATAACAGCTAATTTGTTTTTGCTTAAAGAGCGGTTAAGGTTGGGTTTGTTTCATTTTAAATAAAGACATTTGGACTCCAAAGGTCATTTCCGTGAAATAACAATGCTCCTTTCAGAAAGGGGCACCGGCAGGGTCTCCGGTACACCCAGTGCATCCAGCCTGGTTTGAAAGCCAAGCCGCGGCTCAGCCGGGCGAGCATCCCGCGGGCTCCCCTGTGCACGGTGCAGCAGCTGGCCGTCCCAGCGTCCCCGCCACCGACAGCACAGGGGCTCGGGAAGGAGTTTTGGCTTCTCCGCTGGGGTGTTTGCAAGCACCCGGTGCCTATTTGTCAGTAAAATGAGGATGGCGTCCAGCCCCTCTCACCCCGACCTCAGCTGCATCCCTGTGCCTTCTGGGAGCGCTGGCAGAGGATGGCGCATCCGCAGCAGGCAACGTACGGCCACGCATTTCCCTCATCCGCATTAAATACGGCACGAGGATCAGATAGGACCAAAAATACTGATTTAAAAATAGTCTATTTGCAGCGTGTGAAGGTTTTCCAGGTGCCGCTGACTTTAAATGGCAGGTGGATGTGCCTCACTGACTCCAGTGGAGTTGGTACCACGATCTGTATCCACGCAGGTATGTCGAAGCAAGGTGATTTATCCAGCTCACGCAGGAAGCTTTCAGCAGAGCTGCGAGAAAAAGCAGGCATCTTGGTTCCCTGCTCCAGTTAGATTTCATATTTCTTTTCCTATATGCTTCCTAAATAGCTACTCGCTCAGGCTTTCAGCGTACAGAAAGCAATGGAGCTGTGAAAAAGAAAACTTGAGGGTCAGGCCGTTCTCTGCCTTGCATGCATGTATTTGCCACAAATTTTCTCTCTGCTGCAGTGCAGCCCCCAGCGTCGCTTTCTGTCAAACAGTCTTCAAGTTTCAGGTCACTTTGCTCTAAAAGTAGATTATCTTTTATTCTGTGTGGGGAAAGAATCTGCAGAAAGAAAAAGCCTTCGGGTTAAAAAAAGCTCCCCTCCTTAGCGAGCACTGCTGTTTGTCACTCCCTCGGAAATTTGTAAACTCTTTTCTCTGTATTTATCTAACTTTGCTATTTTTGGATTTGCCAGAGCTGTCTGTGCCGACGACATGTGTACGGAGGGGGAGAGCGTCTGTGCTGCTTGGCTGGTATTTTTGGCCAGTGCATCGGTCATTACTGGGAACTTGGGTACCGCGGGAAGATGCGGAAGCGAGTCCCCATCCCCTCATCTCTCTGCCTCCTCGGAGAGCAGCGCTGCCCTGCCCGCAGCCGAGATGGCCAGTGTAGATGCCACCAGGAGTGCCGAGGGCTGGAGGAAGGCTCACTGTGGCAGCTGAAGGAGGTCTGCACAATTTTGCCTCCCAAGGGCATGGCAGGACCGCGATGGTCCGTAGGAGAAGGGCAGTTTCCTCCTCTGCTCTTCCCAAAGCTGCCCTGGCGATTCCCAGACAGCCGGCTCCAGCGCGGGAAAGAGCAGCACGGGATGAACGCAGCCACCGTGCACGGAAAGGAAAGGGCTTCATCAACCCACACCCCTCCACAGGGAGGTGTGGGTGTACACATATTGTACGTATACAAGTGCGTGTACATAGATTAATACCCTACAGCTTACGAGACACTAATAATTTTAATTTTCTCATCTTGCCCGGGGCCTTTCCAAACCAGCTCCAGCTGTGGTTAACCCGGGCTGCCCTACGCTGTGCCCAGAGGTGGGCTGCGTGGGGGAGAAGGGACCCGCCACTGCGGGAATGTCACCTCCACAGCTTTGTTTGCGACCAGGGATGCCCCAGCAGCTTGCGAACGGATTCCCCCCATATCCCCTAAATAGCATCAGTGCACGTTTATGGCTGAGATCGGGGGTGAACCCCAGCACCGGGCAGCGATTTGGTCCTGTCCGCGCAGGCAGTGATGGCACTAAAAGGAGAGACCACCACGGCTCTCCCGTGCTGTCGACAGAGAGATCTGTCCTACCCCAACCAAAGTCCTGGTCAGAGCCACTGTGCATCTACTGATCGCACACAAAGCTCTTTCCGATTTCTTGCAGGCTTGTGGGAGTAATTTTTTTCAGCTCCAGAGTTTTGATTAGGGCTTGTCTTCCAGTAGCCAGGAGGTCACGGTGTCTGGATAGATCACAACCTGAACATCTGCATCCTATTACACAGCACGGTGATTATTTTTCAACATTCCCCACTTCTTCTAGCAGTGACAGCAGTGATTAAAGCCTGGAGTGGATTCCTGAGTAGCGTTTCAACTTCCTTTACTTTCGCATCCTGACCGTAAACAGGAGAAGAGGGCTTTCCTTGGGCACTAGGTCAGGAAGCCCATGTGCCTTACGGCGATACCGACGCACTGATGAAAGCCCGGAGATGTCAACTGGTACAAAGCAGCTGAACAAACCTGCCAAGGGGTGCCAACAATAGCAGGATGTCACCGCGGCTTGCAGGGAGGATGTTTCCATTCACTGATTTGGCTCCCGTGCCAAAAGCCATCCACTGGTCCAAGGAATAAAGCCATTGTCTCCAGGAAGCGACCACGAGCAGACCCTGGTGGCTCAGAGCGAGCGACGGGGATTTGGTTTCCCATCGGCAGTGCCAGAGCAGCAAGAGGAGGAGGAGGAGGAGGAGGAAGAGGAGGAGGAAGAGGAGGAGTGCGAGGCGAGCGCCGGGCATGGCACCTCTGGGCAACCCCGGTCGCAGCTCTCACTTGGTCTGGAGCTCCTGTTCCAAGGGGACTCCATAAACCTTCTTGTTGGAGACTGGGACTTTCTCGTTCTTCTTGGAGGAGGGAGGGGAGACGGGTTGGGGAGATCAAGGAGCCAAGAAGAAAAGGATTAGTTGGGTCAAGTCTATAGCAAGAGGCTGGAGCTGCCAAGCAAGTACTCCAGCTGGGAGACAGCCTCAAAATTTCCCGACCGAGTAAGGGTTTTATTTTCTCTCCTCATTATGTGAGGAGGCATTAACGAGCCCACATTTCTGGGCCGTCGGGTTTGGGCTCGTACAGGTCAGCATTCAACATTCAGAAAAACTTCTTTCACCGTAATTTTCGCTGCAAGGTTTTGTAACGCAGCCAAGGGCAGGAAACTGTCTGTAAATGAGCACGACTGCTCCGGGTGGGTCCCGGCGCTGAAAGCAGCTGCTGTCTACGGTCTGGATCCGGCCAGCGAGGAGGGAAGAGGCTGGACTCATCCAGCCGCTCACCCCTTCCCTTGGGAAAAGGGGCCGTGGCACACGCCTGCTCCAGCCGCTTCCCCTCACCACGTGCCGCCGCGACTCTTCCCGTCCTTATCCCTCTCTACCAGCCCGGTATTTCTCTGCTTGGCTACGTCTGTCTCTTCCTAGGCATTTGCAGGTGTCCTGTCCCCATGTGCCTGCCTGCACACGTGCACCCACGTTTGCAACGTCTCCTTTAGCCCCCGTGCGTGTCTTGCTCTTAATTGCTCAGGTTGCCTAGCGGCTGCATGCATATATCTACGTGCAGCTGTATTTTTCTGCTCGATTACACTTGTGTGCCTCTCCCTGTGCCCGCCTTCCAGCATCTCTGCTTGCATTTGTACATCTCCCTCCACCGGCTCTTTTTATCGCGGTAAACAGGACAGGCACGTGCATCCAAGCCGCGTGCGCCCAAGTCGGCTGGAATCGCACCGGCTGAGAGCAGAGATGGAGGGATGGGGTGGAGGAGGAGCGGGGAACGCGAAGGGGAGCGAAAGGGCTGTTGGAAAAGGCCGAGGGTACAGCCCTCCTTCTCGCTGCCTATGCGCTGCTCTCATGGAAAAGATCCCGAGATAAGCCTGCTCCTTAAGGGAACGCCTGGGTGCCTGCGGAGCTGCAAGCCACCAAGCTGGAGAAGCGTCGCAGCTCTCTCATTCACCCTCCGAGACAAGAAAGGACGAGGGTGTCCTGAGGCTGCTGCTTCTCCGGGGCTAATGGGGGTCGAGGGTGGGGGGCACAGATGCGTACCAGGGCTCAGCTGAAAAGGGAGGGCTGCAGCGGGTTGGAAAAGGCCAGACGCGAGGCAAAAATACTCTGATTTCAGAAAAACGCGGGGTGAGCAATTAAGGCCCTTTAAAACAGGAGTAATATTTCATCCCTCCCTCGCAGAGAAAGAGCGGCTGGGACTGCGTGACCTAGCTTGTAAATAACCTCCGCAGAGCCGTGGTTAAAACTCTGTCCCCAACACGACGATGCTGGCCACCGCATCGCGCACCAGCTGAATTGCCACCCGCAGCGGGAGGCTTCCTCGCCTTGCCCGCGGGCGCGGTGGGGAGGATGAGGAGGGAGGGATGCTGCAGCGAAGGCACGGTGGGACCAAGCATCCGAAAGCGCTAGCAAAGGGCAGGGGAGCTGTGGCAGCTCGGAGAGCGCGGAGGACCCTGATGGGCCAAATTAGAGGATGCGGAGAGGCCGGGCGAGAAATCCTGGGGAAGAGGGACGGGCAAGGTTTCTGGAGAGGTAGCTGGGAGGGATGGATGGCACATGCCACGCAAGCGGTCAGAGCCGCTCCGGCAATGCCGGCGGCGTTCGCGCGTGGAGGGAGGCAAGGCAGCGGCCGTGCCGGGGTGAAGAGAGGAAGAAGCATAGAGGCAGGCACAGCCCTCAAAACAAGGTAAAAATGAGTCAGCTGTCTCGGCTGATGACTAAAGGGGGGGTCCTGGAAGATGTCAATGTTTCTGTCTCACTTTCTGGAAAATACCCAGCCTCGCACACGTTCCCCGATGACAAAGCCCTGCAGCAGAAGTCACAAACGCGGTTGCGCACGGGGCAGGCAGGAGGGCTGGCGAGGACCGGCTGCAATGGCTGGCAGATGAGCCGTGCCTGCAGAGCAGCCTGCAAGGCCCACCGGCACTGAAGACTGCAGGATTTGGCCTTTTTCCTTCGGCTGGCATGCTAATTTAAGGGCGGGTGGGTTTTTTCCTCCCCTTCCTGCAGCACTCCTGATGCTCACGGGGATTCGGTAAAAGCAGCGACGCCACACGGAGAGCCTTGCAGCCGTGCGGAGGAGCCCGGTCCCAGGCTGCTGCTCACACGGGACACATCAGCTGGTGGGCAGCTTGGATTTTTCAGCTTATTTCTGGCCTTTCCTCACATACGACTAGCAGTTAATTTAAGAGAAATTAAAAAAATAATAATAATATATCAGTGCAGCCAAGGCTGAAGGTCAGGAGAGGGATGCCGGCAGCAGCGAGTGCTCTCAGCTACAGCAGCAAGATGGGGCATCTTCACTGCCCACGGGAGAAGGCTAAAAAAAAAAAAAAAACCAACCCAACTCACTACATTTCTCTCCCTTAACCACCCACTTAACTCCCCGGGCCTTCTGCTCGTTTCTTGCAATCTAATTAAATTCCCTCAGACGACCGCGTTTCAGGGCAGGAGGCTGGCGCGGGGGGTACGCGGATCCCCCAGCCCTCGGCCAGCCGCGGGGAAGGAGCGTCCGTGTGCGCGCATCCCCGCGCTCCCCGCGTCCGCGCTCCGGTCCCGGCTGCTCCGTACCGTTGGACGGAGACATAACCAAGGGCACGTTGCAATATCTACTGCAGGTTAGGAGATAAGCAGCCCTCCCTTAACGAGGACACGATATACCTGGCAAGATTATAGCCCTCACGGGGAACAACAGGCTCTTTCACTCCGGGCGCTGGCACAGCTGGGAGCAGAGGGAATTACAGGTGATAAATCAGCTCAGCGCCACCAGCCGTAGGAAGCTGTTGGTTGGGAAGCCCCGGGATGCCCCACGTTGGATTCCACTAACAATCGCGGCAGGAGAGCAAATCTGGAGGGCTACAGCTTTGCTAAAACTGGCTTTTTTTCAGGGAGGTTTAGGTGGGGACGGCAGGTCTCCGGCGCTGAGGGGAAAGCTGTGTTTCTGCCTCCGGCATCTGCCGAGGCAAGCCCATCCCGGAGGAAAAGGGCAGCATTACCACACCGAGAGACCTCTGCTTGCTGCTGGGGAGGAAAAGTCCCAGCTGAAAGGAGCCAAATCTTTACTGTGCATATCTAAAGGCACTGAATTATTAAGGAGAAGAGATATCTTAAAGCTGCAGGTGGAACAGAGAGCTTTACAGATGGCTGGTATTAAGTATAATGGACCCGTGATGGAAAACCACCCGATCGCTGCAGGATGGCTCCTCAGCTGTGCAGCAACACAAAGCAGCCGGAGTGAGCGCGGTACAGATCATCATCGCCCCAGGGAATTACCGGTTTTTGTAGTCCATCGCAGCCTTTGGGAGCATTACAGTGAGCGTGTGATGGGGAGATACCCCCTCCCACCCCGTTCTCCAAGAATATCCCCAGTCCAGCCTTTTCTTTTGCTGGGTGAGCCCAAAACAGCCTTTCCCTGTCTCACCAGAGCAGGGGAACAGGCCTTGCTAGCCTACAAAGAAAAAACACCTTTCTGAGCACTAGGTAAGGCCAACCAGCGATACCCGACATGGGAAAACACCATCACCTTGGACGGTGCTTGCGAGACTCGCACGCAGCAGAGGTCCAGGCGGGTACCGCACGCAGAGCCCCAGGTTTAGCATCTCTGACTGCTAAACAACATCTGGGACAGATGTGTGCAGCGTCTGTTCTGCGAAACTTGGGCTGTTTGTCAGCAATGAGGAAACCCTCAAATACGCTAGAACCAGACTTCTTCCCACCCTCCCGCTTCCACGTGATTAAGGTCATGTAAGAGCCGGCTGTCGTTTCCAAGCCTCCTGAATTTGCCAAAATTAGGCTGGATTTGTGGAAACTGGCTTCCTGAGACCTTGGGCACTTCCTGCTTCGAATACCAGGCCAAAAACAACACAACAGTGTTTGCTCTCCCAAATTTTGGTATGACTCCTTTAGTCTCACACGGAGCCACAAGTTACAAAACTCATTGATTTTGAAATCTCAAAGGTCAAATATTTTGGCTTTTTCAAGGCTGCTCAAGCAGAACATCGCTATGACACTGGGTACAGGAAAATTTTGGAAGTCGATACCTCAAAGAAACGTTATCTTCTGGTTGCTAACACCGGCACCAGATACTCCTTTGCTATTAAATGGCATCCTGAGGTCAAAGGCATCTCGCCTAACATTGAGAACTTGCGAGAGTTATTGTCACTTATTATGGGCATCCCCGAGTAATGCTTTTAGGGACCTGCAGAATAGGAAAGGATGTCACCGCTGACTGCCCTGCTGCCCTGGGACAAGAAAGCCTTTGCCCCAAGACCTCCTAATCAAATACAAGACAAACAAGAAAGATGAAATAACCAGGGTGGAGAGGAAGCCAGGGGCTGGAAGAAAGCGTGATGTGTACCAGAGCTGCAGGGACTGAGGCTTTCTATTCCTAATTAACAGACTCACTTGTCTTATTTTCTGCTCTAACCACCATATTAGCCTTTCAAACATAGAAAGCTCCTCCCTGGCTACGTACACAGCCAGCCCGGCACCACCATCCATCTCGCTACATTGCCACAGGTTGTATTTTCAGAACCACTTGATGGGTGGATTAATGGCTGCCTTTTTATTGCCAGCTCCTCAGCTTTTTTCCTTTTTTTTTTTTTTTTTTTTGGGGGGGGGAGGTGGGGGAGGAGTAATTAAAAAAAAAAATCATATGTGAGGATTTCAAGTGTCATGAAGATGGCTAAAAAAAAGCCAAGGGTTTTTTTTGTTTTGTTTTGTTTTTAAAAAAGGAATCTGTAGGGGTTTTATTTGCTGCTTAGTTTGAGAAATGTGAGGCTTGTAGGCTCATTTTTCACACTTTCCCACACACCCCCCCCCAGGCCTGGAAAGATACTTTATTATTTTTAAATGAAAATGTGGTGTTTTTCATAATTACATGGCTCCAAGCTGTGGAGCTTTACTGGGAATACCTACTAACTGTGAGTGCTTGTCAGTGCTGCCCAGTGCAGCCACCTGAGCAGAAAACGTGATGGAAACCTCAAGATTAAGGTGAAGACCGAGGTCTCTCATCTTCTCTTTTCAGGCTTTGAGAAGTAATATTTGACATGAAAACCATAGAAGTTATTTACAAATAATTGTGATTGTTGAAACAGGTAGGTTTGATGTACAAAACAGTACAAATTGAAAAGACTTGGGGTTTTTTGTTTGTTTGTTTTAAATTATCACTATCAAGAGGGAAACTACCCGCATGTAAAAGTTTCAAACACAAACAAAACCCCAGCGGGATGCAGAAAAAGGTCTGGGTGCAGGCTAAGGGGAAGACGGCCAACGGTACGCACGGTGCTAAAGCTGGGAAAGGGGGGGGGACGGTGGGAAAATAGGCACGACTTGCTCTCTCCATCACCCCGCAGAACCGCGGCAAAGCAGCGCTTCGGTCGGAAAACTCCCATCCAAGCTGATGTATCTCATAGTGGAAATCCAATCCCCCCCGCCAAAGGACAGGGAGGGATTATTTTAACCTCTCGCTCAGAGCCAAGTCTCCAGCCGCGCTGCAGCTGATCCGATGCGGATACCGCCGCGGCACGGCTCCCGGCCCCAGCTCCTGCTCCCACCCAGCCCACGGCCATCCGGATTTGACCGCGGCAGCGTTCCTTGCCGCAGACAGATCCGAGATGGCCCCTTGCGCTTCGCGTACACCCGCTCCGACCACAATGACTCAGCCTCGGCCCCGTCTTGCCAACGCCGCCTGTTATTCTTCGGAAAAACCAGGGTGACGCGAGTCATTCGGTCACGCCGGCGTGAGGCCAAACGCTTCGGGCTCCCTGCAGCTGGCTCGGCTGCCGGTGCCGCGCAGACCATCCTCACCCCGCCGCCTGTAACGGGGCCGCGTTCGTTCGTCCTCTGCCATCCCCGCGACCGCAGCTAGAAGCGCCTGGCCGTGCTACGGGGACACGTCTACCTCGTGGGAGACGGGAGATGTGCGTGGCGGGGACCCGCCGGCGCGCTCGTAAGAGATACCCGTCTCCCCGCCAGCAGCCGGCTGGAACAGGGGAGCACGCTTTTTACTGCTACTCCTTCGAGTAGGGGACACCCGTAAGGGCTGGGTCGTCCCCCCCCCGACATCCTATTTCCCACCCTCCATCACCTCGCACGCCGGGCTCGTTGGGCTGCAAGGATGCGCGGGAGGAAAAGCATCCCCGCTGGGATCAGCCCTTCTCAGCCTCGCCTGGGGGCTGCCGCGGGTTTTTGGGGGTGGTGGCAGAGAGGGGGGGGAAAAATCGCTGACGGGGCACGCTCCGGGGGAGCAGCAGCCCAGGTGCCGTCCCCAGGGCTGTGCCGGAGGGGAGTCACAGCGACAGCCCTCCGCTCTTTTTGCCTTCAAAAGTCACGTCGCTCGGGGTTGGGTTGACTTGCTGGCACGGGGCGTGCCCTTGCTCGGCGATTAATTTGGATGCAGGTAGCATTTGCATGTTATTTACTCCGCCGAAGGAACACCGTGTGTGGAGTAAAGAGCGAGTGCTTTTCCCCTACTCTGAAATAACTCCGTTTATAGAGTTTGAGCTCTATAAAGCTGTTTGAGATGGATGAGGCCCAAAGCAGATATCACGGTACTACCTACAATTTTCACAGGGCATCACCCTGACTTTGTCAGACTGCTACATGGGGTCAGGGGAGCCCAGGGGCACCCCAAATCAGAGCGGGAGGGCAGAAGCACCGTGCCAAGTAACACAGGGTCCCCCCTACACCAGCTACCCTCACGGCGTGGACTTTCCTTCAAGGCTGGCACAGCACCCGCGGGTGGGAAGGAATTTGGACCCGGTGGATCCGATTATGCGCTGTTAAGGAGGCACACGCTGCCATCCCGGCGTTAGCAAGCCAAAAGCCGGATGGTAGGGCTGGCGATTGCATCCGAAGTGCCTGCTTGCATCTGGACCCCACGCTGGCTCCCGGGGGGTTGCAGTGGTCAGTCTGAGAAAAGGAGGGGGTCAACGCGTGGGCCCCCCCCTTTCCAAGCTCATCTGCGGGTTTGAAATCTCTTCCGGAGAGAAAGAACAGGAAGGAGCTGTGTAAAAAGCTGCTGAGAAATATTTAAATATTTCGGTTTCCAGCGTAACTTGACTCACTTGGAACGGAAAGTTTCCATTGCCCAATAAATCTAACACACTCATTTAAATGAGGGGGGAGGGAGCGAAGGGTTGAGGAAGAGAACAGCACAGGCAGTGCAGGGGTGCAGCACCCAGCAGGTACACCGTGTTCTTGGCCAAGGAGGGGCACGGGCAGCAGAGGGACAGGGGGCACCGGGCGTGCCTGTTGCAAAGGGAGAGCCTGCCTGTTCACCTTGGCACAGCTGGCACAGAGGAAGAATTAGGCTTGGATCAAAGCAGGTGGCAAAAGGAAAAAACAACTGCAACAACCATGCAGCTTTGTATTACATTAAAATGCATGGCTGTGGGGCACTGGCCTGCAGCGACAGGGAGGAGCAGCTGGTCCCGTCCCCAGACACCAGACCCTTCCAGGTCAGGGAGTGCAGGAGGAGGAGGAGAAGGAGGGAGGAGGAAGGAATGGCCTTTCCTGGAAGGACTGTGCAGAGCTGGAGCTGCTGGAGCCATCGCTGTGAGGGACAGCAGGGTGCCCAGATGACCAGACACTGCTGCTGTGCCTGTGGGCAGACAGCCGAAGGCAGGCCCAATACTACAGCTGTCTGTCTGGGTTAGAGAAGGAAAACTTGCAAATGTGGCACAGTTCTGGTCTGACTGAGAAACACCATCGCTCCAGTCAGTCGCTCCTGCCCTGTTACAGGACAGCAGAGGTCAGGGCAGCAGCAGAGATGATGCTCCCCTCCTGCTGATCTTGCATTTACAGCCAGAAAGTAATGAAACATTAATAAGGGCGTCTCCAAAAGTAATGCCTCCTAATTTATTATTTTGGCCCATGACATCAGAAGCAGATGTCAGTGTTATGGCAGTAGAGGTACCTTCCCACCAATATTCCCTTTCATGTTGTTGCTGTGTGACAGATGGCAGCAGAGGGGCAGTCTGACAAAGTGGCGTCTGGCATGGAAGAGCAGGTGAAGCAAAGGGATGTCCCAGAATTCCTCTATGCAGAAAAAATGGCCCCCGATGACAGTCACTGACACTTGCTGAATGCTTATGGAGACCAAACAGTGGATGTCAGCACAATGAGGCAGTGGGTGGTGCGTTTCAG
>JANHGO010004628.1:0-24598 GCA_024606505.1 Aquila spilogaster | reverse complement strand
GAATCGGTAAGGGAGCCGCGCAGGGGGGGCACCATTGTTTATCAGACACCCCCCTCCCCTCACGGGAAATAGGCCATCGGCATTCACCAAGCGCACTACGCACGCTCCCCACCGCGGCGCTGCACGGGTTTGACGGGGCCCTGCGCAAAGGGCGCAGCGTAAACTGCTGTCCGGCGCCGTAAGCGGGCCCTGCTCCGCCATCTTCTTTGCGTCCCGACTCGCGAGTGTTTTGATTAGCGGGGGGGAGGCCTTTACGCTAGCGTAAGAAGGAGGAAGGCGCAAGGCGCGTCTCTGAATGAGCGAGCGGGCGCAGCCGGCGTAGCGTGCCTCAGCCGCTTCCCTTGGGCGCGGGTTGCGGGTCGGGCGGCGCGTGTGACAGGCGGCGGCGTGCGCGGCGCGGCGGGCTCGGGCTTCTGCAGCCGAGCATCGCGCTCATAGCGTCGTGCGGTGCTGGCGGCCCGGGGAGCGCTCCTCGCAGCCCGGCTTTTGCCTTCGGTGTTCGTCGAACGTGGCGTTGTTTTGATAAGCCGCGTTTGAGATGAGCGTGTCTGCGCTTCAGCTGACAGGCTGCCTGCGGGCCGCCTCAGCGATGGCGAAGTTTGGGTTGGCGCTTCTTTATACATTTCAGCTTAGATTCATCCTTCGGCGCTGGCTCTTCTCTATAAGAAAACTTGTGCTGAGTTCCATAAGATATAAAAATGGGGCTGCCTCGTTTCTCGAGCAGAGGTGTATGATTTGTTTTGCTCTCAATTGAGGTTTTGCATCGGAAGTGCGCTCTGCTTCGTACGTCTTAATTTTTTTGGTGTGATTTCATTTGTGATGCCCTTAAAGTAGAACTGTTGTTTGGTATGCCAGCTTAAAGTTGGCGGTGATTCATTGCTATCACTCGTTTCTGATACCGTTTCTGAAGTTATTTGGATAATGAATAAAAACAGTGCGGTTGCTGTAGTCGCAGGGTGTTGGTACGCACCGCTGAGCATCGCATCTGGAGTGTGGGTGTGAGCATCTTCACTGGACTTTAGTTTTGATCTGACCCTGATGAAAATTCTGGACTTGTTTCCATGTATCTTAAAGATTTACATGCACTCCAAGTGTTTTCCAAATCAGCAGCTCTTCTCGCTCACGCGGACGTTCCAGCTGTGAAGGAATTAGGCTTCTGGTATGTACTATGTTTATGTTAGCGAGTGTTTATCATTTATCCTGAATTAAACCTGAGCAGGAAAACGTGTGGGTTTTCTAACCTCATGTAAGAGGGAACTTATCATTAAGCATCATTAAGCAAAAGCAGGAAGCTGTCGTTCTGTGAGTTTCAGAAGTGGGAGTGTGAGCTCGTATTGTTTTTGTGCTGATGAGCAAGAATTGCATCTCACCAGTCCTTCCAACTAGAAGGGGGAAAAGGTTGCAGAATATAGAGGTCCTAGTGTTGTTTCTTATTGTGTAGCTATCTGTTTTGTGATTGAATACATATTAACAAAGAGCACTCTTAACACCTCCTGGCAGAAGAATCATTCTTAATGAGATACATTTAGCCCAAAGTCTTTAAGAAGTGAATTTAACTTTACTTGCAGGTGTGTGGCAGTTGATAGGAGTGATAATGGTGGTAATTTGTAGTAACTGGATTGCCTGGTCACAGGTTCTTGAATACCCACCTCGAGATTCTGGGTTGAACATCGTTTTTGTACCGCTGAGTTTGATGCTGCATTGACAAAGCTGAGGTTGTCTGGGGCAAGGAAGTGCATGAAAGGCAAAGTAAGGACATGGCTTCAGGTTATTAAAATGCTGACAGGATGGATGAGAAGTGAACTTCATGCTCAGTCCGTTTGATTGCCTCAGGATGATCTTTTACTGATTGTATGCTTAATGTTCAATTTTGAGTATTTTTAAAGGCTGAAAATAATTACTTTGAGTACTTTTTTTTTTCTTGCTTTCTCCTCTGTTCATATTCTCTCCATCCCTTTGTTAACTCAGTTGCCATTGTAGCACTGGAAACTTGAGTTCATCATCCTGGAGATAGTGGTGCTGATGAAGCAGTGCACTCCTCCTCTGAAGGCAGGAAGCATTCATTTCACTCAGGTCATGCTTACTTGTTTGGATACTTCTGCTGATATAGAGTAACACTGTGAACGTTTTTGCTGATACAGTGAATAGAAAGAGTTCAATGGAAAGCACTTGAAAATATGTTCATATAAGCCAGAAGGAATCTTTAATTTCATGGCAGTGCACACTTTTTAAACAAGAAAAAAGAAAGTTGCACACCCATCCTGCGTTTGCATTTCAGTTTGTGTATCCTTATGCCTAAGGAGTTCTCCTGATTTCTGTTTAATAGATGAATTTGTGGTCACTTCATAGTATTTCCGTGGAGGGGCTTTGTGCTGTGTATGTGAACATAAACACATTGATGTTAGCTGTAGGCTTCAGGAACGCTCTGCTTTTGGCCTTCCTATCTGTCGTTGAAATCTTACTTATACGTTTTACGGATCATGCCCTTTTTTGTGCATTGTGTTTATAAAGAGGTGAATGGGGTTATTTATGTGTTACAAGTAACCATTAGCATAGAAGCAAGTGGTTTTGTTTGGTACCTGTTCTGTTCCTTGAAATTGTGCTGATTGAGCAAGGTGCCACTTGCTTTCTGCAATGAAATCAAGAGTTTGGAGGTGTGTGCAGCAGTTCCTCTGCTACTGCTTGTGTTTTTTGGTGGTGCTCTAGGTACGCTTTGACATGGTCACTAGGGAACATGCTTCTTTTACAGTTGAGTTTGTGTGTGGAAGTGCTGCAGGTGGTTGCTTTCAGAGCATAAATAAATCGCTTTAGCTGTCACTTAGCAAATTTATACTGAATTATGTGTATTAACCTGTAGGTGTCTTGAACAGTTAGCTTCAGTTTGTCAGAGGGACGTCAGGTTCTGCTGCTAGCTGAGCTGACAACCTGCTTGGCTTCTAGGAAGATGCTTCAAGAAAAGCTGTCAAGTGATGGGATGTTGATCAGAAGTTGTTACCTGGTGCTATCTGAGACACTCAGGCTTAAAGAGCACTAGAAAACTAGGTGAATAAGTACGTTAATGAACATCACGTGAGAAAAGTAGTCAACTTGATTGGAATAACTG
The DNA here is from genome assembly GCA_024606505.1 of Aquila spilogaster. NCBI lineage: Eukaryota > Metazoa > Chordata > Aves > Accipitriformes > Accipitridae > Aquila > Aquila spilogaster. The sequence goes on along the minus strand of JANHGO010004628.1, from coordinate 21,495 downwards.
AACGCACCTTTTCTGCACAGTTTAACTTGTGAAACTGTGATATCCTAACTACATATCATCTCTGTCTTCCCATCCCATCTAGAGGAGAGCTTTGCAGTCTGTTTGCTCTTCCATCTAAGTGTTCAGTCTTTGATTATATATCTTCTTACTCACATTTGAGTAGAGATGCTAGCGGTTCTGTTTTCAAGCTGCTACGGCTGTACTTTTTCTCAGATGAAGTGATGGGCAGCTTTTTTTTGTTCATTCCTTAGCTAGTGTGTGTGTATGCTGTGGAGCACATACCCTGTGTAGCTGCATTGTGCTGTTTAAAGATCAGAGTGGTCTGGTAGGAAGTGTGCATCACCCTGGTGAAGGATCTGGATGAACAAAAAAGGGACCTTTGGCCTTCCCAAGCAGGTATGCAGTTTCAGGAATGAGAACATTCTTATTTAAAAAAGTAAGTTAATGATGGAGAAATTGGTGTAGCTTTTCAGTGATTCAAACTGTTCAGAAAGAGCAGTCAGCACCTCTGTTGTTTAGTTTATTAGTTTAGGTAGGTTAGAAGATGAATTACACTTTTTCTAATGCTGAATTTAAAACAGCTGATTTTTAGTAGGTCATCAAGCAAATGTCATGAGGTAGCAATAACTTTGCAGATACCATCATTCCATGCCACTGTTGTGCATGTCATCTTGGAATATTAGAGCAGGTGAGACCTGTGCGTAGGTGACTCCGTGTGTGTACAGAACCTATTCCAACTTGAGATTTGTATGTGGGATGTGCAGTCGAACCCTCAGTGTTGCTTATGAGGGCTGTGTAAAATAAAGAAGGTGCCAGGACACCGCTGGCTGAAGTAGGAGGTAAACGAAGGCGAGCTGAGGTTCAAACCACACAAATATTCTGTAAAACAAACAAAAGGTCCTCAGAAGGTTTTTCCAAAAGTCTAGGCACAGCAAACCCAGAAGATTACACTTCCCTACAAAGCAAAGAGAGCAGACTTCCTTGGGGAAGGCAGAAATGGGCTTTGTGTGGTTCACATTAAAGGCTGATGTGCTTGTGGGGCAGTGTTACTCCCAGTGGAAGTTTACTTCTCAGTTTGAGTTCAGCACCTTTTACTTGTTTACCTGTTTACTTGTCCTCATGTGTGTTTGGGGCTGATGGGATTACCAGAGTGTTTGGTGGTAGGTAGCATAATGCTGTGTTCTAATCCTTACAGATTTTCTTGTTTTAAGTTCTGTTCTCTTTGATAGGCTTTCCTGTCTTCAGGCTTTAGATTTTTCTCCCTGCACTGAAGCCCATTGAATCAAACAGTGCTGTTCCGTGTGAGTGCACTTTCCAGCTCACTTTCCCAGACATTATTTCAGTTTTCAGCTGTTGTTTTCTGTCCCTGCCTCCTATGCTTTTACCTGCTTCCTTTCAATCTGCAGCTTCTACTTTTTAATGACCTATTTGGTAATGGCATTTTCAGCCTTAGTGCTCTGTAGGTTGGATTTTGTTAACTATGGTTGGGAAGGAAAATCCCTGCTGATGGGCTTGGAGCCCATCTGAGCAGTTAGCTCCCCGGTGACCTGTTGAACTCAGCTTCTCGTTTGCTCTGGGTGTAATTATGCGGCTGAAGGTAAACAGTACAAAGATTTGCCCTTAAAACTCATGATCAGTTTATTAGGGCTTATCACATTAACACCTATCAGCTAACCTGTGGCAACTACTTCGAAGTATAAGCTTAGTCTGTGACAAATGTCAAGTAATTTATCTTGCCGTGTGCTTTCAAGATACAGCTGAGCCTGTCTAACTGCAGTAGGGACACTGCATCTCCCCACTGCCCTGGGCTCATTTCTCCTGTTTCCTTGGGCTTCTCTGAGATCTGAGCCCCATCGCACTGCCTAGCTGCCAAAAACAGGCGTTGTGGGCTTGTAGGGGAGGTGATGGGGAGCAAGTGGGGTAGCAGACTTGGGAGCAGAAGAGCATGAGACTGCTGCTTTCAGTGTCATCCTGAGGTTAAATGGGTTCAGCCCTATCTTAACACCACGCTCTTAATTTAGATAAAGTTGCATTTTGGCTGCAGGCTACAGTCCTCTGCGCGGGGTCACTTAACCACCAGTCCACAAAATGTGCCTGAACTCGTTTGGGTGTCAGGCTGGGAGCAGTGGGATCCTGGGATCTGGCTCTTCATGCTGCAGGTTTACCCAGGGCTTTCCCTTGTGGGGAGGGCTCAGGGTGCACTGTAGCTCCCATGGGGGGGCTCAGGAGGAAGCTTTGCAGTCTGAGGCTGTGCTCTGTAACTTCTCTAATGTATGTAGGAGTAGTTTTTCCCCTAAAGAAAAAGATAATACTTGGGGCAGCTTCAGAGGTGGTGTGATTTTTGTGTTGGTCCTGCTTGGCAAAATTCAGCAGTAGTCAGCTCTGTGCAATTTCCGTGTCAATTGACATTAGCTGAGATGTCCTGTTCGAATAATTTAAATCAACAAGCATTAAATCTGCTTGTATTAATCTTGTTTTTAATTATTTTTTCACAGGATCATTTTGTTGGCTGCTAAACATTCAGGAGGTTATTTGGAATTTATTTTGCCAACAAAACTAATACGCCGTGCCTCATCTTTACTTCTTTGAGCAGTTCTTTGCCTTGATGTATTTATCACATTCTAACTGCTCACCTTGTAACACCTTTAATGTTTATACAAACAAAATTACAGTTAAGCCTTAGGTGTCATGGAAGCTATTGTTAATGAAGATCAATTGCAGAACTGATATTTCTGTAACAAATGGAGAAAATCAAAACTAAATCATTGTGTATAAAGAGTGAGAAGTAGAAAAAAAAATCATGTCATGAAATTAAAAGTAATACCATGTGAAATTATGATTTGTGATTTTGATTCAGTCAGTGAAGTATTTTTAATTTTAAATGATTTTGTAAGTTTCTATTTGTTAACATATAATAGCTACCTTCTAGCTGTACTGAAGGCGTTAGTTTAAAATAGTGTTCCTGTCTTTGGCAGAACTGCCCTGAACACCAGGGAGCAGGAGGGATGAGTCTGCAGGAAAATAAATCTCACCTTGTGTTCTTATTAGTTTACATTTGTGCAGTTCTAATTGTGATTGATATAGTTGTAGCAGCAAAATGCCCTTGGTCTTTCATCACTTTAAATGCTCACTTCAACAGTGCAGAGAGCATGGAGCTGACACCGGCGTGGTATCTTCAGGACTGGTGGCGTGGCACAGGAAAACACCATCCCCAGCACCCCCTGTAAATGTGAGGACGACACTGGGTTCCTTCATCTAATAGACTTCTTTCTCTGGTGTGCTCCACACCTCACCAATCCACCTGCTTCAGTACCGTTTTTCTTTGTAAGGTGTTTTCTCGTATCTATGTCATCTGAAATCCCAAGAGGAGAGGGCTTACGTGATTTGCCTTGGGAGGCTGTCCTCCCCTGGGTTAAATGTCAGTTCCCTGACACTTATCAGTGAAGGATTGTTCTCTTCCTTTTATCTCATTACATCGTCTGTGACAAGAAGTCAGCGTATTTATAAATGTTTCCTGCCCCTTTTCCCTGGTTGTTTTCTGTTGTTACATTTTAATTTGTAATTTGGTTATCTCAATGTTTTACCACTTCTGTTGCTGAGGCTCACGCTTCTTGTCTACTGAACCAGCTTGAATTGCATAACAAAGGCTCTTTCTGCTTAGAAGGTCCTGGTAATGGTTCCTATGTAGTAGGAACTTATTCCTAGGAGAAAAGTGATACAAGGTAGAAAACTAAACACAGAGCTTGGTAAGAGAGAGAGCGAGTAAGCAACAAGTTCTTGAATGCGGAAAACAGATCTGAAATGTTCTGGGAAATTGCATCTTTGAAGAGGACAAAATTGCTAGGCTCCTTTGGTACCTGAGCTCTTGGTAGCTTCATTGCTAGGACAGTAAGTTCTCTTGAGGAACTATTTTATTTGTTTTAATGCATGTCTGTCATGTAAGCAGCAATAAACATTCCTACCTCTTGATCTCTGGCTGTTGTGATCGAGAATAAGTAGAGGGGAAGGCTTGTTGTGAGATCTCAGTCTTTTAAAATACTGTTGCAAGGTAATCACGTTTAAAAATGAAGGATAAGATATGTAGGTGTACGCCTCTGCATCTTGGTTTGTCTGACTTGGGCAATCAAGTTACGCTTGTAGAAGGAAACTTTCAAGAAAATAAAAGTAATTCCTTGGATGCAATTTGCTTGCAGTGTTTTCCCTTTAGTTGTACCTGTTATGTGCTGAATGATACAAACGTGTCTCAAGCTGCAGAGTGAGTACATTTCCTGAACGTTAAACTACATGTAAAAGTTCTCTCTTCAGGGGATGCAAAGGCACCTGGAAACAGAATGCTCCTTCCTGTTCTTTTTTTTCTTTTTCCTTTTCTCCTGAAAAGAAGATGTTTCTCCTGTATTCAGTCTTTCTAAAAAGAATTTTAATTCAATGTAATCCATTGTGGTACTACAGCAGTGATTCTGTTTTTAATAATTCATGTTTTGGCAGACTGGAACTTCACAGAATTCTAATTTTAAAACAGTTATCTAGGAAGATTTTTTTTGACATTTTATGAATGGTGACAGTTTTGTGACAGTGAGATGTTTGTAATTACTGAGCAGTCATATTATTTGTGTGAATGAGAGGTTATGTATGTTCTTGTATACGACTGCAGTCCCATTCAGTGGGGCAGTATTTGGGATGTCTCAGTTTTTTTCATGTCCTTCATTATATGGGATGCTTGAAACTGCATTACTTGCTTTGTTACCTTTAAACTTCTGTGTAAGTTGGCTTTTCTTGTGCTCTAAGGTCAACTAAAATGTAAAAACCACCATGCTGTTCTCCATTCATCTCATGTCCCCTGTACCCCTGTATCAGTGTCTTGTGGGCTGATTTCCTCTCCTTCTTGCCTGTAGTCATTTTTAGTGCTGAATTTAGGTTTAGTCAGACTGACAGAGAAAACAAAGGGTTTGGGGGACTTTCTTTTCAGTCCCAATTGAGTTTTCTTAATTAAAGTCCACAGCTCCTTTGTAGACCTGTGTATCTAGATGCCAAGCATCATCCAAGGAAGTTGGGCTCACTAAGGTATTTTTCATGACCCTTCTGTTGTATCATTTCAGCCTCTATCAGCACTGTTATTCAGGTGACTTGTCTCTAATCAGGTGGTTTGTCCACCAGGTGCACATGGTAACAGAGCAGCTCATGTTTGACTTCCAAATGGCACTGGTATTGCTTTGTGACATTATGGGTACTTGGGAGCTGTAGAAGGGAAGACAGTGACAGACAAGAGTTGTTGCTGATTTTTTTTCTTTTTATTAGTTCTTTCTTTAGCACTGGAGAAAAAATAGACTGCCTTCTAAGTAGCTAAATAATAAAAATCTCAGCAAATCTTCCCCAGTCTGGGGATTTCTGTGGATCTGTAGGGTGAAATAGTGCAGCGTGGTTCACATTGCCGCCTCCTTCATTGAGCTGTGTGTAGCAGCAGCCTAGTAGTAGTGCTTTTTTTTTTTTACTGTAGTTGTAATTTGGTGGTGAGGAAGGCAAAATGGTATGGGAGGTGGGAAATGATTTTTTTATTTTTTTAAACAAAGAAAGAAGAGGGGGGGAGTTTGCATTGGGGAAAATGTGACCTGGTCAGCAGAGCACTTGAGAAGTGGTTGTGTTAGCCTTTTCTGCCTGCATGCATGGAGCACCACGCTGTCTCCTACTGGCTTTCTGGAGCTGCTTCCCACTGACAGCCAGAAATCCTGCATGGAAACTGGAGGAGGAGTTCTGGTCCTATAAAGCACCCTGCTTTGGGTACAGGGTTTGCATGCACCATGCGAGCTGTGGTCTGCTCAGCTCTCCACGCTGCTCTGTAACAGAGAGAACCTTTTGAGAGAACCATGACCCGAGGAAACAGCACAGAATGACTGAACAGGTTCTGTTGGATCAGGACCAAAAGCAACCCAAACAACTTTATGTGCTAATGCGCTAAAATACTTGCTTTTCAAAATAATTTGGAAATGAAGCTGTGAATTTCTCTAAGATGTTGCTGTCTCAGGGGTGAAAATCACCGTGGTGGTTTCCTGCTGTGTATGTGACTGTTTCAGGGGACTGTTTTCTTTCCCAGGGTGGAGAAAGGAGAAGGAAAGGAAAAAAGGTCTGCAGGCACCCTGGCTTTTTTGGATGTCCACCTTTAAGCTGCTTGGATTCACTTTCTGTTATCACAGCATTAGGGCAAAGCATCAGACTTCAAATAATTGGTTGTCATTTTGCTTTTGCTTATGCTAAGTAGTTGTGTCCTGGAAGTCTTCTGTTTATGTTTCAAATCATAAGCCAAAATGCAGAAGGTTCTGCTGATGAGCTGTCAGCTCATCCACTGGTTTTATGGAGGAAAAATGGCGAGCTGTCCTGTGCTGAGGAGTAAAGGAGTCACTGTGAATGACTTAGTGGTCTGGTTTCTGAGGCAGTTAGGGCCGTTGCTTAAAGCAAGGCAGCGCTTTGGTTAGCGTAGCCTTTGAGCTTCAGAACACTCTTCTTTAGGTGCTGCTTACAGATGTCACTGAAACTTTTTGTTGGAACTGTGGTTGAGGCTTTGCAAGGCGAGTCTGCTATCTCATACCAAAACTTCTGTTTCTGAATCTGTGCATTAAATATAAAAATGCTAACTAATAGTAATTCCTGGTTTGAATCTAGTGTTGGGCAAATCTACTAGCTAGACTTTGGTAAGGTTTTCTCATGCTTCTTTTGTTTGTTTTAATTCTGTTTTGGTTGGAGGTGGAAGGGAAGGTGGCTCTAGGTTAGCAGTGAAGCAGGCTGTTCAGAATAGGTGTAAAGCTGTTAACAAATCCACTTTCCTTTGCCATGGTGCTTACAGTTGCAGTGGACTGCTATAGAGTCAAAGCCGTATATCTTAAAAGAATCGATGTTAACAGCTAGGCTGTGGTATGTTTTGCTCCTCTTATGTCTTGGCAACCTTGCTGCAAATATTTCTTTCCTTAAAGTAAACTGTCTTCAAAATACCCAGTGTGAACAGTGTGACCTGAAGCTCTGTAGTACTGAAGCAAGCTGTCCCAAGTTTGCCTTTCTGCCTCACGGGGTAGATACAAATGTAAGCAGATGTGATTGTCCAATTAAAAAAAATAAATCTACAAACTCAAAAATAACAATAAGAAATTGGAAAAGCTGTCTAAAGGTGCTGATACAGCTTTTCTTTCAAAGAGCTTGGTTGTCACCTATGTGATGTCATTTGAAGGGATGAGGAATGGGCCAGAGATATTCATTAAGTCCTGAAGTTGTTTCTCCGAGGGTGCTATGTCCAATAAGGAATTGCTCTTTGCAGTTTCATAATGAAGATGAAGATCAGCTTTTCAGTGTGAGGATGGTGTTTAACCACAGGGATATCCAAACATGCTCACCCAGAAAATCAGAGTGTTTATTTTAAGTATGATGAAACTATTTCAGGGAGAGTGCTGTGGGAGACAGTCGTGTGAATGTTAAGCGTAACGGAAAAAGCAAACTGCTGCTTGGGATCCAAGTGCTTTGTTTTTGCAGCAGCAGAATAAAAGGAATGTTTCTGTTGGTAAATACTTTTCTCAAGGGGAAAGAGTAGTGCTTGGTATTGATCATCATTTCACCTGAAGTGTAATAAAAATAGTTATGAAGTTATGACATGCTGTTGTCAGTGTGACTGATGGACAGTAAAGGCACCTGTATGGTTAATGTGAATGGAGACAGAGGGGTCTTGTGCTTGGAGAACAGTTTTGCTTTAACCATATAGTAAACACTGAGGTGCTTCTAGCTCTGTTACTTTGGTGGCCAAAGAAACAGCCCGAAGTATGCAGAGCTTTTGGCCATGTGAGTGAGAAAAGTTTGGATTTGATTTTTTAAGAAATTAATGGTTAATGACTCTTTGACAGATGTTCCTTTCAATTCCTGTGGCAGCATGTTCTGCGTTTCCTCTCACTCAGTTTATGTGAGAACCTTGCATCTCCCCTGCTGCAGCTCCAAGTACAGATGAAGACGTGGTGGTGTCTTTCAAAGTAATAAGCAAAATGGATGAAAGAGTGCACTGTGTGCTGGTTGCTAAATGCATTGCTAGACCTTGAAGACTGTCTTCAGGTTGAGTCAAGCCATTTAATTAGACTAATTTATTTATAGATCTTCAGAGTACGTTTGAGCAGAACAGTTTCAGGAGCTCAAATTTGTATTTTTCTTAACTTCATGTGCAGTAGGAGGAGTTATTTCTTTTCTAATTGCAGAAATGATATACTCTACCTGTTTCTTTGGAAGCTCTGCTGATTGAGTGACAGTAGTGCTTCCAAAGCTCTTTGTTTGAAGATTGTCATGCTTGAAGACATTGTATAGTGAAGTGAACACTGACACCTATTTTCAGCCTTTCCTTGGGAACTCCCTGCACACCTACCAGCAGTGTTACAGAAACTGAGAATGGAATTACTCATCTGTGCTGTTCAGTGGGCCATGGAGCAATGCGCAGAGCCTCAGTTTTGGTTGGTGTGTGCCCTCCTTCACTGCTTTCCGTGGAAGTTAATCCTTATTTACTCATCTATTCGTTCATTACTGGAGGCAGCAATTGCACAGACAACCTCCACCTCCATTCCTGCCGGCACTGAGCTGTGTGGTTACAGGCGACTCCAGGGATGCCCACAGAAAACAGCTCAGTAATGAAACAGATTTTATTTCAGCTGAATTACCTGCTCAGTGCTGTGAAGCTTTCCAAGGCAGTTTCATGGTGGGATGACAGATTTATTCAGCATGTTTTAACTCCAGCACATCACACTAGATATGTGATCGCACTCTGGTCTTAATTCTAATAGCGTCCACTTGGGAGCCTGATGGTTTGGTTTAATGTTGCTTCATCTGCTATGGGAGATTCCCAAAGCTGCTCTTCCAGTCACTGATTTGTTCTAATTTCACAGAAATTGCATTATTTTCATTTTTGCGACGTCTTAATATTTAAGGGGGTCTAATTCATTAAACAATCATTGACATATTTTTAAGGATAGGCTTTTGTTCACTGCTCTTTTTGTGAGTAATGTTCTGCTGAGTTAAAGAGGAAGAAGTCCTGTTCTTGAGAGGGTTTCCCAGATGTGATGTGGAATCTGCACTCGAGCTGCTGAGGCATAGGCTGCCCTGCTGGGAGGGTGCCCCATTTGTGGGCTGTGGTGATCCCTGGAGCTGCTAGTGGGGAGGGTACCCCCAGGGAACCAAAAAGAGAGCACCAAAGACTTTATTCTGCTCCTAGTAACTGGCTGAGTGGGAATGACTGAAGGATAACCTGAAACCCCTGCAGCAGGCACAGCAGGGTTGTGTAGGTCAGGGAGAGCTGAGCTTTAGAGTGGATTTCCAAGTTGATTTTCTGCTGTGTCGTCCTTCCTTCTTTCAAATTTTGGGAGCTGGAGGTGAGAGCACTGCTGTGCAGGAGGACTGAGGAAGCGGAGGAGGAAACTTGCAGGCTCCTGGCTCCCTCAGAGAACAGTAACTAAGCTGCAAGGCTGTGGCTTGCTTAACGTTCTACCTGCATGTTTGGAGGACTCAGAACTTAGCTTTCCCTGAGCAAGGGGTTGCAGGGATTTAAGAGCTCATCCTGCTGAAGGCTGTGGCTCTATCTCTTTGTCAGATGTGCAGAAAGCAGCACGTCCTAACTTAGCCATCCCAGGTTCTCATAGTGTTTTAATTTTTGTCGAGGTTTATGTGAGCTCTGTCCTGCTGCCAGCTTCTGGGCCATGAGGCACAGGTTAGCCCAGCTCCCAGGGGTTGGTGGGTTTCACTGAGTTAACTAATAACATCACAGATGTGGAAGAGGTCTTTGTAAATCAACATGTTTACTGTGGTCTGCATTTCTCTTGAAATGATTCTGTGGCCATTCTGCCTTCTGTCCTGTGAGAGTGAAATGAAGTGGTACCTGTTTAGGGAGTCCATGCTTTTAAGCGTTACGCTGTGAGGATGCTTTGTCACTTAACTGTCTGAACTTCTAAGGAAACAAGCTGGTAGGAACTGCGGGGGAAACAGGAATGAGGAAATGAGCTGCTCTTTTGATTTGAAACTGTTTATAATAATGCTTCTAAAGGACTTAATATATATGTTAACTGGTCTTACATAAATTTTCTCTGCGGTAGCTTTTAACGCGTTTGCTTTATACCAGCTCTAATTTCCTACCAAGGTTATTTTGTGTAGCTGGAATGACTTTTTTGCAGTCTGGTAGAAGGTACGTGCTGTTGTCTGAGTAGTTTTGTGCTCATGGTTACATTCAGTGGAGCTCTTAGATCTGTTAGGAACCCCATGGCTCCTGAGTGATGGAGAACACATCTGTCGGTAACCTGGAAGTAAACACCCTGCTATCCTATCTTCTAACATACAGTGAAGCCTAACTCTTTTATCTGGGATTTGTGTACAAACCTGGGAAAACAGTAGGAGAATAGGATGACTGTCTTTGTAAGTTCTTCTACAAATAAACTCTTAACTTTCTGTCTTGCAGGAACATCACTTGCAACGGGCTATCTCAGCACAACAAGTTTTCAGAGAAAAGAAAGAGAGCATGGTTATCCCAGTTCCTGAAGCAGAGAGCAATGTGAACTATTACAATCGTTTGTATAAAGGAGAATTTAAGCAACCAAAGCAGTTCATTCACATTCAACGTAAGTTAATGAGTGTTGTGTTTGTTTTTTCTTTTCCTTACATTCAAATTAAGTGACCTTCAAACAAGCTCAGGGACAATGTTGCTACAGAAACTGAGAGAACTCAAAAATCCAGGAGGGATCTATGTATGTAAATTCCAGTTTATCTTGTAAATTTCTGGGAGAATTTAAGGATAAAAGTGAGGTTCTTCCTACTATATTTGTTTATGGGCTCTGTACTGATTTGTATGTTAATACATGGTAACTGGCAAGCCTTGTCTTCTGTCAATCCAAGAATTTATTCAAAACCCTTTAATTCAGAAGTCCATTATAAATGGAGATGAAATAAATAGAGGAGGTTTTGTAAGGAAGTCAGCCTTGGTTCTGCTGGTTGCAACAAAGTTCTGGAAGATTCTGTTTAAGTTAGGCTAGCGAGGATGTTCAGACTATTTGCTATAGCATATGTGACTTTTCCACTGCTGGGTGTAGTAAGAGCTTTTTGTTTTTTTCCTCTTACTTTGCTAAAGCTCTTTCCTTTCTGTAGGGAACTGGGTCTCAGAAGATCTCAAGTCCTAATTAATTAATCATAGTTGTCTCTGGATGTTCAGTTGACAAGTGTTTATGTTTCAGTAGCTTACTTGTTCCTTGGCAGGCAGTCATGTTTGTCCTTTGCAGTGTGTCATTCCAGGGGGTTGTTTTGTGGCTTGGACTTCCCTTGGAGTTAACCTCTGTAGCAAACTCTCAGATTCAGTTACTGCGGTCATTTGTTGCTCTGTACATTGAAGCACAAGTTCAGTTCTGAGTTTCTGCAGGGAGAACTTCTCTTATCACCAGTTCATATTTTTGTTTCTTGGTTACATTGGAAAGACTATTGACAGAGGTGTGCTAGAACATCTTGAAAAGGAAGTACACTTGTCTTGCTTGTTTTGGGTTTTGTGCAGACACAGTGCTGGAAAGTGTTGATAAACTGTTAATCACATTTTTAGTTGCCTCCAAGAAGAGACTTACAGATAAACAGTAGATGTGAGCAGAGAAAGCGTGTTATGCTTGTCTGCCTTCTGCTGTTCTTATAGATGCAACTGAGCTTGAAGTCAGGCAAAGATGCTTAAACTCAAACATAGATGTCTACTGAAGATCCTTAGGTTATTTCTCACTAGCATGGTGAAGTCCCCTATTTTTCCCAAGTGTTGACAAAGTGAAAGATTTTTGGAAATATCATAGAGAATCTTAAACATGTTACGTTAAAGGTAATGCTGGTAATGTAAGACATGAGTTAAAGGAAATGAAGTGTTTCTTTTTTTTTTTTTAATAGAAGAAACAAACCTGCAAGCAAAGCAGGTTGGCTAATCTGAAATAACTATTTTCTTTGGACGTTGCCAGAAACATTATTAATACTGTTAACAAACAGAATTAGATGTTAAATATATAATGTCAGAGTGTGCTTTGTCTTGTTAAGACTAGGTCTTTCTGGAGACCTAATAGAAGGTATTAGAGCTGAAAATATCAGATAATTTTCCCATGTAGTCTGATTGCAATGGGTGTGCTACAAAGCTACTTTATACTTACGGTCACTGCTTAGCAGTTGTTCTAATACTGAAAGCAGGAGGAGCATCGATACTTGCTTTGGCCACGGAGGCTGCATAAGCCATCAGATGACAAGAGGCTATGTATTACATTCCGTATTTGTAGTTATTACTAAGAAATTATGAATAACCTTAAATAATTGTGCAGCTCATCTTTTAGATGAGGATGTTAGTATACCCTGGAATAATTCTTTTATTTGGACCGTTAGCTCAAACTAGAGGAAAGCTTGTTTTGTAGTCAGGCACACAGACATACACAAAAAATATCCGCCAGCAACAAAAAAAAGCCCAGAGGGGGTCCCACAGCTGATGCTATTGCATATAAGTTATGTTTTCAAATAATTTTGTAAAAAGAGTAATGTAACAATCTAATGCTTTATTATAGGTAACGTAGCTGGATTTTTCCAAATGCAGTTTCAAATGTTTTATGAAGTCTAGTTACTCTGTTTAAATAAAAAAATAAAAATTAAAATAAAGTAGTGAAGTGTGTATGTCTCATAGTTCAGAGTTACTTTTTTTTTTTTAATTATTACACATTTCAGGGGCTGCAGCCTGGCATGTGAAGTGGGTATTTGCATGGTACCCGCCTGCAGAAGTGTGCTGGTGCAGGTGGGGAGTGCTGGAAGCTCTGGTTCATTCCAGCCTTACAGACCTGCCATTGAGGTGGTAGCTTGCTGCTTTGTTAACTACTTTGGATATAATTACTATGATGTGGTTCTTCATTTGCATTTGGTCAGCACAGATGTATTTGCTGCCAACAGGTTCAGTGCTGCTCCTCTTTTTAATGCCAGCACCCTCCTCATTGCGGCTGTGCTCCTGGGGGAGCTAACCCAGGAGCAGATCTGGCAGGAAGCTTATCTTACTTGGGTTTGCTTTGGTTAGGCAGACTTGTGGGTTTCTCATTTCTCTGGCTTGGCTCAGCATGTGGTTGCTGGGGTTGGTACAAGGAATGTGAAGGAACGCATGGCTGCTGGGGAGGGAAAGCTGGTGGAAGCACTTGGTTTAGTTGTAACTCACACCTAGGTCAGCTTAATGACTGCTGAACCACAGCCTTAATTTTGTTAAGTAAACTAAATTGGATAATTTAGCTACACTAAACCCTATTTTATGTAATTTAACTTCTAAACAAATTGCATTTCCATAGTTTAATATGAACTTAATACGTAGAGGAGCTCAAGTAAACAAAAGCCAATCCCTCTGTGAAAGTTACTGTCATCAGGAGTGGTTGCAGTGGCAAAGGGTGTAAACTAGGATGGTAGTTCTGCAACAGCAATTAGCAAGCCAACAAGTTCTGAATGTTTATTTGAGGTGAGGCTTAGTGATAGGATTGTGGAGGCCCTTCTCACTGTAGAAACATGCGTTGTGGGGAAGTACAGATGCTTTGGAGTAGGAAAATGACATTCATTTCTCAGCCACAAGAATCTTCCAAGAGCTACCAGGAAAAAGGGAGGTAGAAAGTTGGCTTGTAACTGTGAACTGTCACATTGGTTGGTTTTAAAATGCTAGCCACTAGCAGGACATCTGAAATACTGTGCTTGCTGGGGCTGAGGCTAGTTCTCCACTAATTTTTGTAGGCATGAATGAGCAGCTACATCTGTTGCTATGGCAGGGGCAGAAATGCAGAGTGATGGATGGTCACATTGGGCAACTCAGACCACCTGTGTATTGAGGCCAGCCAGCTGCCTTACTGGAGGGCAGCTCCAGGATGGAAACTGGCTTTTCCTGGAACCAGTGCAGTGTGCTCTGTGCTTGGAAAATGCAAAAATAAGAAATAAGGATGTCACTAAGCGTGTTTGAAGGAGCAGTGATGGACAAACTTCAGGGAGAGAGGGTGCTTCTGTGTGTGTTCCAGAGCTGTGACAAGCTAGCTTGGAGTTGATTAACTCTTTGTGATTGCATGCAGCAGCTGAGGAGTGATAATTATGTATTTCCATTGGAATGCAGATGTTATTTCCATTGCTTCAGCATCATTAACCTGTGGCCTCCACGTAACCTTCCTTTCGTTTCAAGTGAGCTGTGTTGGTAAGCACAGGTCATGACAAACAGTGTGAGAAGCACTGCCAGCTGAAGAAGAGCATTACTATAATGTATGAAAGGCAGAGTGTGTGGCACAGGCTACTGCTGCTCTGATGATACCCATATGCTTTTGTGGAGCAAAATGAGACTAGATTTATTCAGTGTTCCTGACAAGCACATATTGGTTAGCTTTTATCTTCTGTATCTTGTCACTTTGATTATATCAAAATATATTTGTGGAGATTATGTTGTAGAGCTTTGCTTTTGTTGTTTTTTTTAAATAATTTCCTGTTTTTCAGCACTTCATTTTTTAATCCATCAAGTCTCAAAAATGAGTGCTGAGATGTTATCAGTGAATTATTTCTGACATTAGATGGTTTTGATATGTTATTTCATCAGTGGTTGTACAGCTGATGAGCCAATGTAACAGCCAAGGGAGGAGGTTCTGATTTTTCTCCTTTTCTATTTCTGATTGCCCCATTTGCCTCCAGCTGGTCCTGGTGCTTGCTGGATACATCTGCAAATGGGTTCAGCTCAGTCCCTTAGTAGAAAGCTGTTCAGATCTCCCCAGGGCCCTCTTGGAGTGAGCTGAATGTGCCTGCCAAATGATTGGGACATGCATGGCTCAGAAATTTCCAGCAGCTCTTCCTTTCCTCAGTGTGGAAGTGAGGGCAGGTTTACAGGTGCTGCTCCCAGCTTATAGGTGAGCAGTATCTGTCATGGTGCTCTCCATGCTCACTGATGCTCTGGTTTAGAAAAGTTAACATCTTGTTCACAAGGAATTACTGGCTTGTCTACTGACAGGTAACGGGCTGCGTGTTTTTATGTCTGAAGGTAAGCAAACAGTGCCTCTTCTGGGCTCTCATGGGTTTCTGGGCCTTCTGAGATCATCTGTGGAAACCTGTTTCAACCCACCTTCTGGAGTAGAGACCTGTTGTCGTGCTTGGAGAGCCCTTGCAAAGTGATGTAGCAATCCTTTCTAGAAAACTTGGGCTGTCTCCCTTCAGCCGGGTTGCTTGAGTGTGATTTTACACTGCACATTAGGATTGCATTTGTTTTGTAGGCTCAGGGGAACTTTTGCAATTTTGTTTTTGGAGAAAGCAGCAAGTTGATGCTTAAGAGGCCATCAAATTCCAGAATGGAGTGCAGGGAGAGTGCAGTTTGGGGCATCGTTTGGCAGGGGAAGCACCAGCTGCCTGGGCAGGACTCCTGGAACTCAGTGAACAGCAGCTGGGGGCTGGTGGGGACCAGGAGTCAGTCAGTGTGTGGGAGAAGCTTTCAGCAGTGCTGCACAGTGCAGCAGAGCTGGGGGGCAGCAGGTTAGAGCTCCTGTGGGACAGGTCACCCTGTTTAGACGTGTATTCTAAATAATACTCTGGCTTAGTTTTTGTCTCAGAACTTCAGCTTTCTGCAGACATCACTGAAGCAGCAGGATCCGAGCAGTGCAAACTGTAGAAGTGTCAGTCTGATGTACAGCTGTTGATTTTTTACTTTGTTAGAAGAGATGCTGTGGGTCATGTGCCCAATAACAGTGGAATGTGCTTCCGTACAATCTGCATGGCAATTTTATTGAATTGATACTATTAATAATTTAATTTAAACTTAGCTGTCCTGCAGTAGTAGAATAAAAATATATTCCAAGAAAAAAAAATGAGTGTGTTTATAGTATGTGTTGAGCCTAAGAAACCTTCTGATTAAGTACTGTTCTCAGAACTAGTACAGTGAAGGGAGGTAGCTGAAAACGGTAAGGGATTGCTGCCTGGCGCTTACTACTTGTTGTATTTGAGTGAGTGCCTCTCTTCAGCTTTCATGCAAGGCTAAATAAATTGTTTTGCATGCTGGTAGTGGTTAAAGCTAAATCACTGCATGGGAATACAGAAAGAGCACTATTGGGCTGGTCTGATATGTGGAAGGAATGCGATACTTACTGCGTAGTAGCCAACTGTCCATACCCTGTGGAACAGAATGCTCTAACTTGCTTTGAAGCTATTTTTTAGCATTATTCTCATGATTCTGCTGTTTCCTGTGTCACCTCAAAATGCACTAGGAAGTTTGGGTGCAGAGTTCCTTAAAGCTGCTGCTCAGATATAGCTGTGACTGAAGAAGAAAGGGATAAGATGGGGCTTTGTTTTGTTGTCTAACGCACGTAGAATATATGTCCATAAACCTTCACTGCTGTTAATACAGTAATTTGTTGGTTGAATTATTTGGAGTGTTGTAGCTAGTATTTCACCTGTCAGAGTTTTGGTATGAAACTTTAATTGCACCTAGTAAGAATTATTGTTGTGTAGGATTTTCTCATACTCCGTGAAATTTTCTGCTATGGTATCTGAATGATGATTCCCTTCTGCTTTTTCTAGGACCAGAAATATTGCTTAACTGTAGAGAATGAATAGGGCAATCTGTAATAAAGATAGGAGCCTTGATGTAAGGTTAGGAAAATACTGTTTGGAGAACACAGAAAGATTCACGTTTTATATCTAGAATTAAGTTGGTTTTGGAGAAAAAGTAACACCTGGCTTTCCACCAGGATTGGTTTAGCGTTCACCAAGGGCAGCTCATGCCCAACCAATCTGGTGGCCTTCTGTGCTGGACTGACAGCATTAGTGGACTAAGGAAGGGCAACTAATGTTGTTTACGTGGACTTGTGAAAGGCCTTTGACATGATCCTGTGCTATATCCTTATCTCTAAATTGAAGAGAGATGGATTTGAAGTGTGGACTGTTCAGTGGATAAACAAAGGGCTGAATGGCTGTAGCCAGAGGGTTGTTGTCAGTGACTCTTCATCCAGGTGGAGGCTGGTAATGAGTGGTGTCCCACAACGGTCCGTCTTGGGCCTTGTGCTGTTCAACACCTTTATCAAGGAGTTGGACTGTGTGGTTGAATGTACCTTCAGCAGTTTGCTGATGACACCAAGTTGAGTGGCACAGTCAATACAATAGAAAGAAGGGATGCCATCCAGAGAGACCTGGACAGGCTTGAAACGTGGGCTCATGAGAACCTAATAAGGTTCGATAAGGCCAAGTGCAGAGTGTTGCATTTGGGTTGGGGCAATCCTAGATACAAATACAGACCAGTGGTGTTGGAACTAGATGATCTTTGAGGTTCCTTTCAACCCAAGCCATTCTATGATTTTACACAGTGTTGTATTTTAAACAAGTTCACCTTATTAAATATTTTAGTAATGTGATTTAGTTGAATTACTTTAAAATGGGCAACAAATTGTATTGAAACTTCAGTACTTTTCTGTAAGTATGAGATTTGACTAAAAATTATCTTAATTGTTAAGGGTCTTACTGTAAAGGAGCTGTATTGTAGCAGCACTAAGAAGCATTTTTGCTTTTATTTTGCAAGGAGACATAAAATTTTGTATGCTCCTGTGGTAGTTTTTGTAAGTAACGCTTTATTTTCTGTCACCCCTTCAAGCCACATTAAAAGAAAATGGGACTTTGTTGATTTCTCCTTATATAGGAAGACAAAGACAAGAGACTTACAAATACCGTTCTAGTACTTTTATGTGGGCACACTTTTAGCAATAAGAGGAAAGTGTCATGGTGGAGATCTGCTAATTTTATTGATGATTTTTTTTTATTATTTCTGACTGTTGGATGCATGCTTCTGTATTCACGTGTTTTGTGCTTGTGTGTTTTTGTTTCAGCCTTTAATTTGGACAATGAACAGCCAGATTATGATATGGACTCTGAGGATGAAACCCTATTGAACAGACTAAATCGGAAGATGGAAATCAAGCCGCTGCAGTTTGAAATAATGATTGACAGACTTGAAAAAGCCAGTTCTAGTCAGGTATTTTGCTATGTTAAGAAATGGCTAAAGTATTCTCACCTGTGAGTTTTCTGGCTGAGTAATTCTCATTCATTTTTCAGTTTTATTTATTTGCTGCTAACTGGAGAAGTATGCTTGTGTGACTGCGGGCATATGGAAATTGCACTGCTGTCACTTGTCAGTATTGGTAGCAGGAAAATAGGTGGAGGGAGGGAGTGTGGGTGGGTGTGTGCATGTGTGGTGGCAGTAGGAGTTGGTTTTAAATTCTAATTCCTGTCCATGATGTATTAGAAGGAGACAACTGAAAGTATCCTTCAACTGTATTGTCATGAAAGAAGCTGACAGTGGTTGGTAGGTCTAGAAATCTGAACGTATGAGAATCCGGATCTGTGTTTTGCTTGGCGCAGTGTGCATTGACTTCAGTTTGAAGGTTAGAAGCATGGACAATGAAGCAAAGCCTTTGTTAAGATCAGACCCTTGCGGTGATGTAAGGAAGGAAGCTATGCTCTAGGAGCAAGCATGTACTGCCAATTATTTTATCACAAGAGTTATAGTATTCTAGTAGTTAAGTTCTTGAGGTGTTCCAGGAGACCGCTGTCTGGGGAAGGGTCTTTAAAGCCAAAACATGGCTCAAAAACTACATCAGAAGGACCAGGTTCTGACAGGTAAGCTTGAAATAAGTTATTTCTCAGCGAAATGGGCATGATGGGGGAGTGAAACATCCACTGCAGGTTCTGTAGCTCTGCCACAGTTGCTTAACCTGGTGTAGTTCAGTGTTACGCTGTAAGAGGCAAGGTCCTTTGTTCTCTACATCTTTTAGAGAGCTCAGTGGGGATTAGGTAAAGAGATCTTACTATGCGAAGAAGATGGGATATGAAGAAAAAATTGTCAAGTGCATTAGATGATGCTTGTTGAGTATATGGCACTTGGGTCTTTTAAAATTTTGCTGTTGATACCTCTGTTCTGGCTTTTAGTTAAAGCAGCTGGTTACACTTCTTACTCTTTCTCCTTATGTTGGGTTCATTATTGCTTGCTTGAGTTATGAAGTTAAATTCAAGAACCAGAAGACTGGTTTGATTAACCAGGCTGGTGTCTATTCTCATTAAGACAGATGCAGGATTGCTGTAACACTGTGTGTTGTCATAACAGGGGATTAGGAACCTCCTTTTCATTTTCTCTCACCCTCCTCCATAAGCAGGTCCTTTTTTTTTTTTTTTTTACCTCTTTCTGCTATAGATTGCAAGGGTTTTGTTTTATTCTGGCTGCAACTACTACTTCCACAGAAGCAGTGGTTAGATTTAGGATGTCCTTATTTTTCTTACATCTATCGTTTCTTTTTCTGATGATCCTAATGTAGAGACAAGGTTTAACATAGTTTGAAATACTATTTGCAAAACTAAGTTTAAATTCAGTTGATATTTTTTGATATTTTTCAATCTATGGTGAAGATGAAATTCTGTCAGGCTTCTGTTTTGAGTAATAATAGAGATATTATTTAATAAATGGGTTTAAGATCTGAACATGTTAAACTCATGTATTGGTTACTCATTGATGGCTTTTACATTTACATAGTGTGATTTCTGTATAGTATATGTCAAGAATATAGTTATTTACTTACCTGTGTTTTACTACCTTCTACTGAAATAACTTGTGTAAGAAATGAATGTCTGTGTGTCCCTGGGCTGTGATAAATATGGAAGGTCATTGTCCTTTTCTATCACAAAGTAAACCTTTTTGGGGAGAAAAATGTGGTGGTAGTTTGCTTCAGAATGTATTTTGACTTCTGTGAAAGATGTATACAGCAACTGCAAACGATCAGATGTTAATGATGTCTCACCAGTAAGAATTTTCTCCTTTGTTTAGGGGAAAGAAAAAAAAAGTCAGTGATTATCAAATCACAATCTGCAGATTAGTAAGTCATTTAAACCCCGTGCTTGTAATTATATCAGCAGCGTTTTAGTATTTTGTGAAGAGTGGATGAAGTTGTAGACTTGTAAAAAGGGTTCTGAGAGTTGATCATGCTGATCCAGAAAAGTCAGGAACTGTTTGTTTAAGTTAGAGCAGTCAACTGGTGGCTTAAGTGTTTGGATTTAGATGAATATTTTCTCCCTTGTGCTAGAAAAGAATCAAGTTTATTTAAAAAGTGTGCAAGGCATTTGAATGTGCAGTGACTTTCTCCTTGCTTTAACCCATCTCATCTGTGCCCTTCACATTTTCTCTTTCAGCTCGTTACGCTTCAGGAAGCTAAGTTGCTGCTAAATGAGGATGACTACCTTATTAAGGCTGTATATGACTACTGGGTAAGAAAGCGTAAGAATTGCAGAGGGCCATCTCTCATCCCCCAGATCAAACAGGAAAAGAGGGATGGCTCCACCAACAATGACCCTTATGTTGCCTTTCGGAGGAGAACTGAGAAGATGCAGACAAGAAAGGTAACTTGCCAGTTTCAATCCTACATGGCTAGGAACCATTTTGATTCCTTTTCGACAGATGGCAGAATCAGTCTGATGGTATCTGCAGTTATTGATACAGTTGTTTGTCTGTATCAGTAGTTCCAACATTGGAGAACCCACCTCCATTTCAAATCTGTTACATGATGTAGTCAGTTTGTAATGTGTCAGTTTTCTGTGTTGCTTTACAATTCGTCCATTTTCTGGAAAGCTGAAAGTCAAAGGGTAATTTATAGGTTTGCATATTGCTTCGATGAAAGAGGGGAAAGCTCTCTTCCGTTTACCATCTAGTAAACAATTCCGGTTTTGTATTTGTAGCATTAAGTAGGAGGTCTGATTATAAAATGCTGAGTAATTATGAACTTGTATGTAAATGCACACAATCTTATTGTGTGCAGAGGCAAGGTTAAAAAAACCTTTAGGCACAAAGTCCTGAATTCCTCGTTCTGACAAGCTCCCCCTGGGCTGGGATGCAATCTGAGTAGAGAAAACATGGGGAAAATGACTGAAGAGTTCCTTTTCAACTTAAAAGATTTTCTTTGCTTTTTGTGCTGCCTAGCCCAGCTAGGCTGGGCTTTATGAGAAGTTTCTTCTGATCTCATTGATTCTCACTTTGAGCAGCATTATGTAACTATTTTTTTCTGAGATGGTGCTAGTTATTACAGAATTGTAGGGGTTGGAAGGGGATCTCATCATCTAGTCCATCCCCACCTGCCAAAGCAGGCTCCCTAGACCGGGTTGCACAGGTAGGTGTCCAGGAGGGTCTTGAATATCTCCAGACAGGGAGGCTCCACAACCTCTCTGTGCAACCTGTTCCAGTGCTCCATCACTCTTTCTGTGAAGAAGTTCCCATGCACATTTGTGCGGAACTTCCTATGCTTCAGTTTCTGACCATTTCCCCTCATCCTATCACCACGCACGGCTGAGAAGATTCCGGCCTCATCCCTTTGCGTCCCGCACCTTAGATATTTATAGACGTGGATCAGATCCACTCTCAGTCTTCTTTTTTCAAGGCTGAACAGACCCAGGTCTCTCAGCCTTTCCTCATAAGAGAGATGTTCCAGGCCC
>JANHGO010004627.1:0-24604 GCA_024606505.1 Aquila spilogaster | reverse complement strand
TGCCCCACCATTTGCTGCATACGACGGAGGGTCCTCTCCTTATCTGTGTCAGCAAACTTCACCACTAGACTGGAGGAAGCGCCCTAGGCACAGAGAGAGGAGACAGAGAGAGGAGGCCGGGGGGAGGAGGCCGGGGGCAGGCAGAGTCAGCGGTCAGGCAAGGTGGGATGGGACGGAGCAGGCAGCAGAGAGGAGTGGGAAGAGGTGCAGAAGAGCAAATATTGGAGTGAAAGTGCTCAGCAGCTGCCTGGAACCTGGGCCATGCCCTTCCCCGTCCGTCCGTCCGTCCGTCCGTCCGTCCGTCCATCCATCCATCCATCCATCCATCCACATCCCACCCTTCCCCTTATTCAACTGCACACACCTCTGGCTGCATCCACCACCGTCCTGCCCACAGGCAGCCCCAACCCAGCAGGTTGTGAGACTGCGAGAGATAACGTCACAGCTTGCAGTGAGAGGGCATGGCTGTGGTCACACAGCCCCACACCATGCACGGGGCACTCCCACCTACCCCCAGCCTGCCCCAGAGGCCCCTCCACCACCTAAAGAGGAGAAGGACAGGAGTTGTGCCCAGGCACCGGAACCCTGACTGCTCACACTGCTGCTCTGCTCTCAACAGGTACACAGACTCACAGTCTGGTCCCTGGCTCTCTTTTTTTAGCCTTTATAGATAAAAATGTTGTCACTACCAGTCTGGGCAAACAGACAGATAGACACACCAGCCCAGGAGATGGGATGGTCCCCAAGGACAAGAGCATGGATGTGTGCACGTGCCTCTGTCCTCACAACTGTATTGAGCTGGAAACTGTGATGGTGGCCAGTGAGGGAGTTCCCTCTGGGGAAGAGGATTAGGAAAGGGGGGGTACCCTGGCCTCATACTCACGGGCATTGTCTGGCTGCCGTGGAGTGCGTGGATTGCTGCCTGAGCCTCTGTGTGAGACGAGAACTTTACAAAAGCACAGCCTGGAAAGGGACAGAGAGAGCACAGGAGACGCAGTGATGGGACCGCCGTGGTGGAGCCCCCTGCGTGGTCACATCTCACACAGGGCAAAGGAAAGCCCCCCCGAGACAGTGGGGAACAGAAAGGACGGCTCACCTCAAGCACTCTATTCTGGAAAAGCAGGAAAGGTCTCACATCATTCTTTCAGTGGTGATGTCACCACCTCCACACCTGCTCCTGATCACCTCCTCCCTACGTTCTCTATGCGTTCTGAATTGTGGCTACAAACGTTTCCAACTGCAAACCCAGCCTGAGCCAAGGGGCCAGGCTCAGCAATGATCCCAACAGCTCAGCTCCTTGCTGCTCTCTATCCCCATCCTTCCACCTAGGTCTGTGCCCATCCTCCCCAGCCTTCCCCTCCCTGCCCCGCTGCCCACACCTGACTGCTGTACGTGTTCCCATGAGGCAGGCGAGCACTACCTGAAGAGCAGGGAGAAAGGGCACGACACAGAGGGGTTCACACCTTTGCTGTTCCCATCAGGTCCACGCAGCACTGTACATTCATCAATGACCCCAAATGGTTCAAAGAGCCGGAGCACGTCATCCTCAGACTGCTGCTTATTTAACATGCCCACAAAGAGCTTCCTGTCCCCTAGGGGCAAACACAGAAACATCAACCTTCTATGAGGGACACAGTCCAAAGTAGGAAGATAGGGACATGTATGCACAAAACAGCCTCGTGTTGAAAACATGCCCGGCATGGAAATGATTTACTGTTGTCTGAAACACATCTTGGGTTACGTCTGCTGGACCTTCCCGAGCTCCACACACAGGCAAAGGGTTCCGTGGTGTCCCCTGTCCTCCCCTCCCCGATGGACAGCAATAGTAATAATTCCCTGCTTGTCATTATTGTTCTTTCCTTTGGATAATGCAATTCAAATGGCAATTAAACCCTTCCTGAGCAACACATGAAGTCCAAGGGGCACCTCAGGACACACAGCAGATCATCACACGTAGGGTCCATTAACTGCAGCACCTCTGGCTTCTCTGCTTCCATTCCCTCTATCCAAGATCGCTATTTCCACCGCTGCTACGTAACCAAGCACTGCCGCTTCGATGCGCCCTTCCCTGCCCAACTCAGCAGCGTGGCCCTGCCCCATCCGTCAGCCCACGCAGCCCAGTGCCACGCAGCCAAGCACAAATGCGGCAGCGTCCTCCCAGACTGCTGGAAGCAGCTATTAAAAGAGCACAGCGTCACTATCCCAGCCGCGGCGCCAGCCCCATCTCTGCTTCTGCAAGAAGATGGTCGTGTACGGTTATGTCAGCTTACGAGTGAACGCTCCCCCAGTGCTGCAGACACGCGTGGGGAGACGTGACCCACGGGAGCGTGTCGGGATGCGGCTTGGGAGGAGCGGTGCGGGAGGATTCCTTATTGTGAGTGACAGGATCGGAGGGGCTGACTTCAAACAAAACCAATGCAATGTGACGCACGTCACAGAACATAGCAAGGAAGCTGCTATCCGTTTGAGTGCAGTGACCTGAAAAACAACAGGTCTCGGAGCGACAGCGGCAGAGCGAGCTGCAGGCGCTGTGCTGTGCGTGTGGTTGAATAGATGACACCCGGCACGTTCACACGGCAGGCGAAGCCCCCCCGGCCCCAGCTCAGAGGCACACGAGCACGCTGCCTTCCCAATCCTCTTCCACGAGAACGTGGCCAAGAAGGGTGCACGTGCCACGTTGCCCTTGCAGAAAAGCAAGGGAGCGAGCAGATCGGGTGCCACATGGCTGCACCAGCACTAAGGCAGCATCTGCCCCCAGCCAAGGCTTGGATGAATGGTTCCAGTTTTGGCTGATGACTAATTTGGGAGAGATCCGCTGAGACGCCGTCGGCTTGCCTTAGTCCTTGCAGTTTTGCTGCAGGTCTTGTGTTGTTTGGGAGGGTTTGCTAACAGAACCTTTAGGAAGCCTGGTTTTTATTGGTGAACGTCAGCTTTTCTTGCTTGAATTTGAAGAAAAAAATGTTTCCAGCTTTTCTGCCTATGCAGAACAGCTTAGAACCACGCTACCCTACGGACTTGAGCTGTAAAGGCAAAAAACCCCACACCTATTGGTTTTCTGAACGCTCAGAATGGGGTGAAATCACTGACAAAGCAGGAAAAGGCTTTTTTCTTTTTTTCCCCCCGTTATTTTCATTTCACGCAGCCCCGTTCCCAAGATGGCACGTGGGGAAAGAATCCAGAGCTGTCAGGGCACCCCCTCGCAGCGAACCATCCCTGCAGCTGGCCTGAAACCCCGCAGCCTTCACCTGACATCCGCTGTCACCGCTCTTAAGGCCGTGCACGGATCCCACATCAGCTGTCATCCTCGAGCCACTGCTGTGGGTCATGGGCTCCCTCTGCAGCGCTGAAGGAACTCCCCTCCTGGTAACAGCACACCCTCCTCCAGTCATTTGTCCTCCGTTTCTCTCCAGATCTTGTTTATCACCTTCTGATTGGCAATTTCCCCATACTGTCCAGCAAGCAGGAAAATTGTCTCTGATCCTTGGCTGTTGAGTTCCCATGGAAACATGCTCTGGGCGCAGCCAGGCAGATGGGAGGAGGGCGAGTGCAGAGCAGGTCGGGATGAAGATACCATGGGAACAGCCAGGGGCGCAGGCTGAACGCTGCAGCCATGAGAGAGGGAGCACACAGCCCCGCAGATGGAGGTGACCTGGCCAGCAGCCCCCAGCAGCAGGGCTCGGGCAGGGGGAGGCAGCTGCGGATGGGATGGGTCCCACAGCCATCCGTGGGTAGGCAGGGGGTTTTCTTGCCTCTAACACAGTGCTAATGGGCTTGGGCTAGCTGTCATACCGACTTGGTGCAGCAGAGTGCTCCAGGTTTCACAAGAAATAGACAGGCTCCTCTGCCCCTTCAACCCATCTCTTGCCGGCCCTCCTGGGCTTGCATCAGAGGCAGAGGGAGGAAAGAGCTGACAAAGCCTGCACCAGGATGACAGGTCCTCCTTTGAATTCACGCAGACAGCATCTCCTTCCTAGCAAATCCCTTCTGCGGGGTGCAGTAACACCCAGCATCCAGCTATCCCCACACAACCTTTTCAGGGCTGCTGTGGCACAAGGATTTGCATCCCTTACACCAGGAGACAAATTACGGTGCTCTGACTGCACGTACTTAATTCAGGGTGCTTAATTTGAGAGGCGTGAGTGCCTGGAGAAGAGGTTCCTTCCAAGGGTAATGCAGAGCAGAGCTCCACTGATGTTCCCTCGTCTGAGCAGCTCTGCCCTGCCCAAACCTTCCTCTTACCTCCTGCCAGTATGGGGTTATTGCTATAGGGAACGGCTCTTTCCAAAACTGCAGATGTGCTTGGCCACCTCTCTGGCAAGGAGTGCTGCAAGAGGAACCTTCAGAAACAACAACCTGATTCAGACAAACGCAGAGTGCTGTCCTGATGCTGCCTCCACTGCCAGGAAAATTCCAGTTTGTGGTGGATGCTGTGGGAACCACCGGTTTCTGAGCTCAGCCGTGAAGCTGCAAGGAAGCCAGGTGCTCAGACTCTGAGGGGCTGCTCACTGTGAGCCCCCATCTATTCGCACGGCTTCCCAGAGAAAAGTGCTATGGGGATGTGCAGCCTCCAGGTAAGAAATAATCCAGGAGCCAAAGCCGAGCTCCACTCTGCTGCTGGGAAGCAGAGCTGATGCCCTGATATTCACAGTCCTTAGAGATGGTGGCCCTTTTCGTAAGCTTGGAGCTTCCACACCAAAAGCTTGCCTCCGAAGCAAGGTCCTGCCTGCTGTGCTCCCCCACACGGGCTCTTCTTGCTCCGCTCCGGCCCACCACGGCACGGCTGGCGAACAACCACCGCTCTGACATTTCCAGGGAAAAATGAATGTTTGCAGTATAAATATTATGAAGCAGAGGAGAAGAAAGAAGGGACAGGGAGTTAGCTCCTCTCACATTCGGACTTCACAGGCGCTGCGTGAGCTCCAGGATGAGATTCCCACTTGGGAAAAGAGCAATCCCCATAGAGAGGGGGAGAAAGGGCAGAGTTTGCTCAAAAAAGACTTTTTTTTCCCCCTAATGTGAAATAGAATGGAAACAGAAAATGGCTTTTTGGATGAGAAACCAGTGGTGCTGACAAAAAGGGTAATTTCCTCTTTGTTGCCTTTTCCTTGGAAGCCAAAAAAAATTGCCACTTTTGCACCGATTTTGCAGGAGAGGGAAAAGAAATCATCCTTCTCACATTGGTGAAATAGGAACGCGTTGTTAGAAGTTGACATATAACTTCTGCACAGCTCTGCTGGGGTAGGAAGCATCCCAAGATACCTCAGGGTCAATGTTGCTCATGATACAAGGTAATCATAACAATTAATTAAAAAGCCACTAGGATTTTCTTTTTCTTCTTTGGGAATAAAGCCCACATTTCTGTAGGAAAAGCAAGACCACAGTCAGCGGACTGAGATCGTTTCACCCTTACTGTGTATTTGCGTCCCTTACGAGTAACATTTGAAACTGCTGACCTATTTCTGCTCTATCTGAAAGCATCAGAGACGTCAAATTCCAGCCCATTTTGGGATACCAGGTAGCTGTGTATGGAAGAGAAGCCGTGGTTCTTCTCAAATAAGCACGTCTAATAGGTGGAATGGCTGCGAACACAACGGGAACACAAATGGCCAGATCTCAGCCCAAGCCAGGTGTCCAATCCCCCAAGAAAAGAGCAGAAGCCACAGATTCTATTTGCAAAAATAAAGATCTGACTTCAGATAAACTGTTTGTTTTTTTAAAGGAGGATCACAGAAACAGAAATACACATCTGTGAAAAAATATTACAAAATGTCTCTCTTGTTTCTGCTGGGGCAATAGGCAAAATTGCTTGGAAACGCCCAACTGCTTGGAAACATCCCCTGAAAATCCCAAACAAAAGTCTTCCGAATCTAAACACAGCATGCAGGACACACCGCCCTGCAGGAACAAACAGTCTCACACTAATTCTCCCCACCAGCAAACTGCTTTCAGAGGCAGCACATGGAGAGGCAGATGCAGGAATGGAAAAAGGGGAAAAGAAATGTACCAGTAAGACAAGGAAAAGCAGCAAAACATCCATAAATCTGGAAAGGGCAGGAGCTGCAAACCTTCTCCGCCTAGAGGAAGCATCTGAGCTGCTGTAAGCTTCCCATTAATTTAAGAAATATTCTCCTGTTCTCAGTCTTCCAGCTCCGAACCGCTCAGTACGTGCTGCTCTAAGCGAGCTGCTTCCCTGCAGGCTGCCAGCTCCTCCATCTCAGCCTTAAACTCAGGCTCCTTTTCCTCCAGACCTGCTTCCCCATCGCATGCTATTTTCTGCAGCGGCACTTGGGCCCTGGCAGCGCGGAGAGCGGAGGGGCTGAGCCAGCCCAGCAGCCACGGGCGAGCTGCAGGCCATGAGAATCAACCACCCTAAATCCGTGCCCACATACAAACATCCATTCACACAGACTGCGGGGAGGGGGAGGCCAGGTCAGGGCTCTGCGTCTCTTCGCTCCATCTCTCTCACAACCACAAAGCCACCAAAGGAGGAACAAGGAGAGATGACAACTACCTCCACGGCTCTCGCTGTCCGCGGGTTTCACCTGAATCGGGCGTGCCATCTGCAACGAGAAAGAAACGCAGAGGGTTAGAGCATGGCCCACATGCCCCGCATGCAGTGCTGATGGCAGTGGCACCAGGTGACCCCTTCCTCCTGCTGTGCGGGGCAGGAGAGCAGCAGAAGGGAATTGAGGCATTGTGATGGCAACTGCAGCCCCTGGAGAAGGGACCACGTGGATTTCAGACTTCTCAAAAGGAAACCAGGATCTCCTGGAAATATCCAGTGTGCACGAACTTCTGCTTCCTGCAGACAGAAGACAGAATGCCTCTGAACGTGACCAGCAGCAGTGCAGCAAGCAGGCAGGTTGCATTTCCCCCTCCCCAGTCCCCCTGCAGTCAGAGCATGCTCTGTGCTCCAGGGAGGCTCTAAGAAGGGCAGCACTGCTCTCTGGCAGCGTCTCCTGGCTGCAGGGGGAGAAAGGGACAAAAAATCCTCAGGTTTGGTTGTGGAGAAGAGCCGCTTACCTCTCCTGCACCCATCAGCAACGATTCAACCAGCAGCAATAGCCAGAGCTCAGCCCACAGGACGTGAGCACTCTCCAGGTAAGACAGAGACAACCCTACCCAGTAGGAGTAAGTAACCCATAGCTTTAACTGGTGGATTTGCAAAACACTTGTCAGCTGGACGGTACGGGACTGGCGTGTCCTATGCTGCCCAAAAAGGGAAGAGAAAATGCAGCTTCACCCCCAGGCTCCATCCCCCCAGGATGGATCTCCCCAGGATCCATCTGAGCCAGAATGGCCTCTGAGCACTGGTGTATGAGGCAGATTTCCATACAGCACATCTCATTCCACGTCTCACAGCATCATCCACAGAGGCCGACAATGACTTGAAGCAGTGACATTCACAGTGCAAAAAACATCAGGAATATTGCAGGTTAGACCCACATGCGAGCTGCAGGTCAAGCAATACTCCACCCCCCCCCTTAGGAAACAAAATGGAGAACAAAATCAAGCCTTAAAAGGCACAAACTGAAACATGTTTAGAAGTCAGCATGCAAAATACGTGCTACTGTCACAGTGGTGACTGAGCCAGGCTGGCCAGAAAACCAAAGCAGAGCCCATATTCACAGCAGCTGGAGGAAACGTGTCGGGTAACCCAGCAGCTTACAGGACAGAGGTGCCAGCCAGCAGGCCAAGCTGATGACTGAGCATGGGAGAGCACCTGCAGCAGCCCATGGCCACGAGCTGGCTTGCACTGACTGGTGGATCCCAGGCAGGATGAAACCAAAGCTGGGAGCATCCCTGGGTTGGACTGTCTCTGCCCCAGGGAGTGAAGCGGGGCTGCAGAAGCTGGCTGGCAACACCTGAAAGAAGGGCAGCTTCGGCAGGCAGAAGCACTGGCTTCAACGCTGTCTGCCAGGACTTGCTGTGTCATTCAGGGAAAAGGAAGAGGCTGAGGATCCCTTTCCTGCTCTGGATCAACTGCATGGGTTTACAGAGCTCCCAACATCCTGCTGTGCTGCCAGGTGGCCCCAGCACGTGCAGCACTGGCACTCACCAGCCTCTGAGCTGCAGCCGAGGACCCGGCCTCTCTTTCAGCCCATGAGCACCGTGGGATGTGGGGCAGCGTTCAGAAGGAGGCAATGAGGTTTTGCTCCAGAAAGCCCCAGATCTCCTGGCTGAGATGCCGTGGTTCCTACAGCCTCTGGTTGTAAGGCTGAGATGGGCTGAGAGAGGGCAGGCAGCCCAGATGTGTGCCTGGAAGAGCGGGCTCTGCGTGGAGCCAGGAGGAGTGGCTGCCCACCTCCCTCCCCGCCGCTCCCGCAGCACAGAGAAATAGCTTTGTCTCTACCCAGGAAGCAAAACCAGGATTAAGCTAAACAGATGGGGAGGGAGATGGAGGGGCAGGCTCGGATCTCATCTCCTATGTGGAGCAAATTCATTGGGGGGCAGGGAGGGAGGAAGGGATGCTGCTGAAGCCAGGAGCATCACCCCCCCCTGCACGGGTACAGAGGCAGCCAGGGATGCTGGGGCTGACAGCCTAGGGCAAGGAGCCAAAAGCATGTGGGGTGGGGGGGATGGTGAAGGAGGGGGCTCGGTACCTGGGGACAGCTCACCCATCCCCTCCCCCAAAAGGGCTGTCACTCCAGTTCCAAGCACCTTGGGGAAAGGAGGTGTCGTCATGGAAACGGTTATTCACCGCATGGAACCTGACATTTGTGGTTGCCATGGAAACCAGCTCTTGGGGGCATTCCCTCTGCTTTGCAGAAAAGAGACATTTTGGTACGATCTCCGGGGAGGGGGCCCCCTCCGTCCATCTGTCCACCCCTTCCCCCTCCCCAGAGCCTGCCGGGCCCCAGCAGGGTGAGCCCACAGCACGGCCACGCTGCCACGGCTGCGGGACCGCAGAGGTGCCAGCACCGATGCCAGCACAGCACCACGGGTCAGCACCGGTGCCAGGCTGCCAGCAGCGCCTGGCTGCGGCAAGCAGAGGCATCTCTGCACCCCACGGCTGCAGCCACAGCTTTTCCCTTGACCGCTTGACACAGCCCCACCGCTGAGCGTGGGGGACTCACCATTGGTGCCACACCAAGCTCACAGCCAAGGGATGCACATTTCCCTGCAAGATGAGAACCATCCAGTGAGGCCCGGTCTTCACCTGCCCCAAAAGATGTGGGTTAAGAGGAGAAAACAAGAAGTGAGGAATTTGTCCAGATGCTGAAGCTGGGAGGAGAGCAGCAGGATTCTCTGCCCGCTGCTGCGTCCTGAAATGAGAGCTCCCAAATGAGGGGGAGGCAGGCATGGCCCTGGCTGCAGAGAACTGGATGCACCGAGGCTTCCACAAGCAGGACCACGGCTTTAATCCTTCCAAGTCCCATGTTGCCACTGAAGGTGAACAAAATATCAAAGGCCTCTCAAGCAGAGATGTGAGCCTACAAACACAAAGGGAGTCCACAGATGCTTTAACTCATCACCAAAGGTCTTAGAAGCATCTCTGCTGCATCCAAAAATCATGTACAGGTCTTGGCAAAGAGCTCTGTGACCAAAAGGAATGAGACAGAAAAAGATGGAAAATAGGAATGCACAGAAAGGATGGCCCAACATCACCTCTTTGCTTGAGGAAGGTATTCAGAAGCAGGATGGTGGGCAGGTCGTGCTTTTAGTTTGAACAGCCACACTCTGGAAGGGCACATTCTTTCATCCTCCGGTCATCATCTCAGGCTGCACAGCTCTCAGGGACACCTGAGCCCACAACAGCCAGGTTTGCACGGGCCTGGAATCACAGCCAGAGGCAGCACGTGCACGCCTCAGATCCCAAGTGCCGGAGATGCACTTGCACAGGCACGCTTGCCTACACCACACGAGCACACAACCATACGTGAACACACGTGTGCCACGGAGGATGAATAAACGCTTTACAAGGCTGCGCCCGCCTCGCGAGCTGAGCTTAATTTTTCTCATTAAATTATTTAGCTGGGCATTAAAATTTAACCTATCTGTTCATTTCTGAAGAATACCACGTCCACACCTCGCACGTGCCAGCAGACCCACGTGGGCCAGACGCCCACCCCTCATCCCAAAACACACCACTCCTCTCCCCAAACCCACATTCACAGCGATGCCTGTAGCTCAGCAATCCAGCAGCCACGTTTGCCAGGAGGAGCAGTGAGTGCTACCTCTGGCTTTTCCAGCTTTCAGACTGCAGATAGAGAGAGACAGCCCCCACGGACGACAGGGCAAGCCTGTCTATTAATTAGGAGTTAAGTTATGTAGAATAGCCCCCCAGGTACAATGCAGGGGAACCTCACAGCGTTAAGTGGGTCAGAGGCAGAGTGCATTAAACACATGATGCAGGCTGGCTCCTCTGGGACTTCAGGAACCAAAAGGCATCCAAGGCCATTGGCAGAACTAGGTCCTGGGATTTCAGGTTTTGTAGGTTGTGGGTTGGTCCTCTGCCGGCCAGTTAAAGATGCCCTGCATCATGACTGGAATCAATTCTAGCTGTGCAAAGTTAAATGCTGGTTTGCTCATTTGAACTCTGCATCTGGAGGGGAATACAGACAGTGGTGGGCTGGTGCCCAGGTCTCCTGCTTGCTCTTTCCACTGATGCCCTGGTATCTCAGCATACCTTAGCCCTGCTCAGAAGGAAATGCCTTTGTGGGGAAAGGGAAGCGGTGTCACACAGCAACTGGCAATGCTAGCAACAAGCACTGCTCCAGCACAGCTCTGAGCTGCTGAAGAATTCAATTCAATCCCCATCCAATGCCATTCAGAAGGAGAGGATAATGAGGGCTGTGCTCCAGGTAGAAGAATCCAAGGTACCATCCATGATGATGGAGGTCACTCAGGAAGATGCAAAGTCCAGAGCCCAAACCACACAGCTCCTCCTGCCCACGCAGCTATGGCCTTTTGTTTCCAACATGAACAAGAAAGACTGCTGGAGAACTTTCACCTCTCTGCTTTGTGTCCCTAGAAAGAGCTGAGGAACCCATCCCACAGGTTTCTCTGGGAGGTAATTTTTCCCTCAGCACAGAGCAGAGGAGCTGTCTCCCCTCCCAAAGCCAAGTGCATGTAAGACTCACTCGAGCATGTGGCCACAATACACGCACACTGCAGTGCGTTCCTTCTCCCTTAACACAGTCAGCTCTCCTTGAATCCCCTCCAGCTAGCGCTGCTCTGGGAGCAAGGCAAGGAACTTATTGCTGTGACTCAAAGCCTTTGCATCTTGTTGATAGCTCTGCAGAAGTGACAGCACCATTACTGTGCGTTAGCATCAGACAACCAGTGGGGAGGTCAGCCCAGTATAGCAGAGACAGCCCCTGCCACGTGCAGGCACACATCGTCAGTTCAGGCTCTGGGGATCCACGGCCAGGCTGCTCTCATGGGGCTCCTTCCCTGGTATCTCAGAGCACCAAGGAGGACACTGGATGATATTTGCTGTTGCTCTGATCTCTTCTTGTCACTTGTGCTCAGTGCCACAGAAGGGCAAAGGAGCTTTAAGGTGAGAAAAGGGAAACGCCAAATGCCTCAAATCCTTTTCTACAGGTGCTAAGACACCAAGTGTCCCCTGGAAGCAAAAGGAAGAAAACTCCTGGGCCAGGTTCAGTGAGTACCTTTGAGGTTTCAATGGGGCTTCCAGCAGTGCAAAGAAGAGCAGTATTTTGCCACCCACTTTCTCCTATTCCTCCCCACTCTTGTGAGACAGGGCTGAAGGAACAGGCAGCTCCAAAAGCTTCTCTAGCAAGATCGTTAAGCCCACAAGAGGCCATCCTGGCACTCAAAAAGCCACAGATTTTTGGCATAAGTGAGGAATAAGCAAGACTTGGTGGGAAGAGTCCTGTGCCTGGTGTGTCACAATGCATGGTTCCAGGCTCTTCAGGAGGGACAGTCTACCATAGTCTACCACAGGTCACCAGCGAGGATGACAACGCTGATGAATTACTCTTAAAGAACTCAGAGATGCCTCTAGATCAGCAGCCCTTGTCCTTATGGGTGACTTCAGCCTGGCAGATGTTAAATAGGAATAGCACACTGCTGGCATACAGCGGTGATGGGCCCTGGAACCCCCAGAGCTCTGAGTTGCAAGACTGTGCCTGTGGGAATGATAAACCCCCAACCAACTCCAAACAGGATTTGCTGCTCCAAGTGGATGCGTGCAAATCTACATGGTGTGATGGGATTCATCCCACAGTACTCAAAGAGCCAGCTGGTGTCACTGCAAGACCTCTCTCAATTATTTTTCAGCAGTCTTGGGAATCTGAAGAGGTCCCAGTCAAGTGGAAGCTGGCAAACTTTGTCCCAGTTTTCAAGAAGGGCAAGAACGAAGACCCCAGTAATTGCGGGCCTGTCAGTCTCAATTCAGTGCCTGGCAGAATTACAGAGATTACTCTGGGAGTTACTGAAAAATACTTGAAAGACAACACGGTCATTGGTCATAGCCAAGAGGGGGTTCAAGAGACAGGTTCACCTGTTTAGCTAACTTAATTTCCTTCCATGACAAGGTTACTCGTGTTGTTGACCAAGGGAAGCCAGCTGATGTCATCTTTTTGGATTTCAGCAAAGCTTTTAATACTGTTTCTCAGAGTATGCTTCTGGACAAAATGTCCAGCATTCAGCTACAGAAATGCTCAGTTCAATGCATGAACAATTGGCTGATAGGTACAGCTCAACATGTTCTAGTAACTGGGGTTACAGCAGGCTGGCAAGCATCAGTCACTAGTGGGATTCTGCACAGCTCCATTTTAGGGTCTGTGGGAGCAGCTCGAGCTCCCTGCCCTTCATCTTC
The DNA here is from genome assembly GCA_024606505.1 of Aquila spilogaster. NCBI lineage: Eukaryota > Metazoa > Chordata > Aves > Accipitriformes > Accipitridae > Aquila > Aquila spilogaster. The sequence goes on along the minus strand of JANHGO010004627.1, from coordinate 11,817 downwards.
AGGGGTTCCTGGCAGCACCTCGTTCCTTCACACCTGGGAGGGCTCTGGCAGAAGCACGGCTGTGCAGCAGCAGGGCAGGGAACCTTCTGCAATGTTCTGCGGGAGCCTGGTGCTGCTCCTAGCTGCTGAGGGTGAAGGAGTACCACATGGGCCTTAGGGGGGCAGAAGAAGCAACATTTGAATGGGAACAGGATGAGAAGGGAAAGGTATGATCTGCTTTCTCAGAGCTTCCTGTTCCAGGACTTCTCCACTTCTCAGAGAAGATGTGAACGCCCCATGCCTGAAGGTGCTCAAGGCCAGGCTGGATGAGGCCCTGGACAGCCTGATCTAGTGCCTGAACTAGTGGTTGGCAACCCTGCCCATGGCAGGTGGGTTGGAACTATTTGACCTTAGAGATGCCTTCCAACTCAAGTCATTCCATGACTCCACACACCTTTCTTCAAAAGTCACCCCCCTCCTCTTACAATGCTCTACTTCTCCATCTCTCCTTTTCCAAAAGAGCATTCCTTCATCTTTTTTGTCCTCACCTCGGGAACATTTCTCCTACGGCAGAGGAGACACACAGGAACAGGCTCACAACCTTAGGCGAGCTTGTCAGAAAATAAGCCAGCTCTGGGAGACAGAAGCCTTAGCTCCGTGCTACAAGTTGTGAGAGCCCAGCTGTGCAAAGGGCAGCAACATCTAGGGAGGATGGGAGGCTCCTTGTGCACAGGACAGAACCTGCATGTGCAGTTTTGAACAGCATGTAGAAATGGGTGCTGATCTTTAATTTCATTATCCTTCCAACTCTGTAGGCTGCAAGAAGCAATGTTTGTCTTGGCAGCTTGCTCTCCCTCTGCCTCTTCAGGGTGTGTGCTTCATAGGATTGCTGCCTTGCCTTGCTGTTAGAACTCAGCCCCTTGAGCCAAACCCTGGACAGAATGAGCATTTGCATTCACCTCTGCAGTGAATGGGCACTTGTGCTGCTGCTTGCCCAGGGGCTGCTTAGCCCGGTGCCTTCGCATCACTGCCATTTCATCGCCAGCAGCCTCACATGTTCTCTGTGCTGCTACCTTCTACTGACAAAAGTTGTGTGGATCCCTGAGATTGCACCTATCAAACCTGCATTGGAAAAAAAATTCTCCACCCTGCTCTGCCCGAAGGTTCAAACCACAAAGACCATTTCGAACAAGTGAAGCCCAGTGTCAGCCCCCAGCCAAACACTCAGACCCCACACCGCACGTCTCAGCACAACCCCAGTGCTGCCAGCTGCAATGCCCTGTCCCATTCACACAAAGAAACCACCTCACCCATACTGGTCCAGGTTGGCTTCACACAATCACTTGGACAAAACAGAAGGGGAGAATCAGATGCTTTGACCTCTCTACCAAACCCTCTCAGACACCGGTGTTCCCTCCTATCATCACGTGCTGTGGATCCTGAGGCAGCCCACGTCCTGGCATGGCAGGCACAGCCTGCCATGAGGGATGCTCTCCACTCACTCGCTGCTGTGTCTCTGCATTAATCCTGCTGCCCAGCCATGTGAGTTACTGCTGCTGCATCTCAACCTCTGGTGCATTCCCAGAGCCTCTCTCTGCTCTAGTGCTGCTGCTGTCCGTAATTTTCCATTCCTGTGTCCCTGCATTCCCAAGCCCTCGCTGCATCCATGAGTTCTTTCCCTGCATTTCAGTGCCCCCACAGCTGCACTCAAACTGCCCATATTCCCAGCTTGGATCAATACCAATTTCTGCCACTTACTTGCCTACCTTTCAGCAAGCCCTTCTTTGTTCTGCATAGAAATAAACCAGAAACTGTATCTTGCCAGAAGAATTACTTTTTTAAAAATGCTCCCTCCCCTTCTCTCCCCCTATTCTTCTTTCCCTTCTTCAGGAGCAATTTTACGTAATTTGCAACTGTCTAGCTGCAAATGAAAAGCGACACAAAGCGTTTCTGCGAAATATTGAAAAGCTGGCTGCTTTTCCCTCAAATTTCACTTAGCGAGAGGCTTTAACTTGGTGTGTGATCACTGTGTGTCATTAATAACCTCTCCAGTTCCTTTCAGAACTCGGCAAAGTGAAGGCACAATCACGAATCAAAGGCATGGGTTATTGAGATATAATATCATTTCACTGAGCTAGGGAGGAGTGTGCCAGGGAGCAGTGAGGAGGTGAAACGCTGTGCCGCTAGGCTGGCTGGCAGCTGGAGAGGACAACAGATTTAAGAAGGAGCACGAGGGTTTGGTTTTCTCTCTGCATTTCAGATCCAAAGAATCTGCTTCTGTTCAGCCTCCACGGGCTGTTTGTCTTTCCCCAAACCTCATAGACTTTACCTCTCTGTTCCAGGAAGCTTCATCATTCCTTCCCCAAGGGAGAATCCATGCACTTGTCATTTCCAGACTGGACTGGCAGCAGTTCTGATGCCAACACAGGTGTTCTGTACCTCTGAACACAAGTTTCAGATAATGCAATACACAGCTGACAGCCTTCTTGCTTTACACCCCGAGTATACCAACGCCTTAGGAAAGAGAGTGTGAACTGAAAATCTGGCTACTTTCAGAAAAAGATGCTAAACCTTACTGTCCAAAACAAGCTATTTTGAGTTTAACGCTTGCATTCTATTTAGCTGCCACATATTTAAAGATAAACAGACAAAATAAAAATCACAGTGCAAAGAGAATTTCATCCCCAAAAGGGAGAACTTGCCAGAAACACCATAAAAGCCAACAGAGACCGTGGTGACTTCTACTGATTTATGCAGAAAACAACCTACAGTAATCAGCGGCCATTTAAAACCTCAGGACAGCCACACCGCAGGAGCAACGTGGCAGTGTTCCTAGGGCTGGCAACCCTAGCATCCAACCCAGAGGGCACAGGTAATGCACATCTGTGGGTGTAGTGCAAACCCAGTGACAGATGTGGGAAGAGAATCCAGCAGCCCTGCTCCAGCTCACCTGTCAGGCTGCACACTCACAGCCTAAGGACCGACAAGAAACCGTATCAAAGCATCTCCCTAAGTCTGTCATTACCACAAGTCCAGTTCAGATCAAGAACATCATTTGTTGGAGATCAACCACCGGTCTGGTTACTGCACTGAGACCAACAAAGAGCAGTACCCGATTTCTGTGGCATCTACAGTTGCTTTGCAAAACAATGCCAAGTGTAGAACAACCAACAAAGTCATGGTATGCCTGTTCCAGCCCTTGCTGTCTCTAAAGGTGCTGATCCTTGGTCATGCATTCAGATAAAAGTTTGTTTCCCCCACACCAACATTACGTGCTCTTAAACTTTCTGCCTGCTTTATTCCCTTTGCAGAAATAAGACATTAAATGGGTAAAATGAACAAAAAAATGCAGACCACAGCCCATGTACTGAAATCCCAGAGGTGTGGTCTACTATACGTTCTCCTCTGTTCTATGCCAGGGTCCTGACCATTTTTTGGTGAGAATTTTTGCCATAGTTCCTGAGAAGACGCTCTAGATGTGAATGTACACAGAAGAAACGTCACAGCCTTGTTCCCACAACAGGGAAACAATCACTTACCCAGCACTCCTGCCTGTGACTAAGTTCCAGAATGTTCTCTGTGACCAACTGAGTCAGAGGGATGGGTGATACTCTATGGAAACAAGCAATCCATGTTAAGAAGAGGGAGCTGGAAGCTGCCTCAGGTCAAGCAGCCCATGTCCATGCTAAGATCAGCTCTGCCCACATCAGAACAGAGGTCTATTTTGTTCTGGTAGTGACCATCTCTAAGTGACCAATGACTGAAGTGGTCAAATGACCCTTCTGCCTTCTTGTTGTTCACAGAAGGAATTCCCAAAAGAGGAATGAAATGTGATAAAGCGATACGCTGCCAGCCTGAAGATCGACAGCTCCAAATACAGCACAATTCATCTGTATCCTAATCCCGAAGCTTAATTACAGCACATTGCTCATTAACTGTCTCAAGATTCACATGTTTAGAAGCACTCAGCTAGCACACACTACATTTTCTTACACCTCCCTTAACAAAATAAGCCTTTATATCACCACATTCCAGACGAATGCGCTTTGCACTGCTTCTTTAAACACCACCCCATGCAGGGCTCCATGACCACTGACAGCACAAACAGAGAACACAGCAGAACATGCAACAGATTTCCAATGCGGGCGTGCAGCAAAACTGAGATTGCCTTGAATGTACCGAGCCTCACAGGAATAACCTGTCAGGGTCTCTCTAACCCTGGACAGGGACATGGCTGTCCCTTCTCCGCTATGTCACAGCACTGTACCATGACTCATCACGGCTGCTCCTCCATCTATTTCTTACAGACTGCTTGTTCTGCCCCGGACTACTGCACACAGCAGATTCCACAGAATTAACTCAAATTGCAGCTGAGAACCTGGCTATCAGCACTCTGCCCCTTTGCTGTCCTCACATAACCTGAAACAGTAAAGATTCTATCAAGAGGCAATCAAGATAGGCACATTTTCCGGCCCTCTAATGCCAACACAGACCCACGGAAAAAGAAAGCACAGACACGCAAACAGGGAAATACATGTGTGTGTGTGTAAAGGTCTTCAGGGGAGCTGGGAGAGGGCAGGGGAGCTGTCTGGACCTGTATGGGTTAAAAAGGAAATGTTATGGCTAAGAATTTCTAACCCTTCTCCAGAGACCCCTGGTTTACATTAATTATCCTGTTGCCTTGAGCACTCAGGGCCTCCTGTGAGCTTCTGTCTACAAGTACCCAACTCCTCCACCTACTCAACTACAAATGAATCTTTCCAATGCATTTGCTCAACCCTCTCAGCACAGCGAGGGAATTGCCCAGTCAAAGCCCTCACACCACAGAGAAGCAGGAATGGCAGCGATTTGAAACTCCCCGCTCACCAGCAGGTCCCAAGGAAACAGAGGTTTGCCTGCAATGAGGGACCTGATTCAGAACACCTGGCTGCCTGGGATCCCTACTGCACTTTGCTCCCTGCACAGCTGTAAAGCGGGCAGGACTCACCTGAGGGATAAGCCACAGCTACTTGAGCAGGATTGGTTTCATCTATATAACTCACTGTTTTTCCAAACTATGGGACATGCCAAGTATGTTTTTCTCTCTGAGAAGCTGATGGAGGTCAGCCACTGCAGGAGAAGTCATTTTGGCTCCTGCACAGACCCACCCAACAAAGTGCCCAGGCACCTTAAAGGCTCCAGCAGACTGGGAGCAGATGGACCAGCAAGTTCTACACTCTTGGAATAGGATCTGATACCTTATGTTGCGACTCCTATCAGCTTCCCAGCATGGCCGCTGTGCAGGATGAGGACACATGCCTCACCCCAAATGCACCACAGCTCCCTAGTGACAGCAACAGACAGCTCGAGGTGCCACATCCCACCACAGAGACTGAGGAACAACACAGAAATTGGCTTGGCAGGAGTTACATGGAGCAGCCTTTGCAGGGCAGACAAAGAGCAGCAGCTGAGCAAAGAGGAGCTCTGTGCTTTGGCTCCCACATCACTGTTCTAACCCCCAAACCACACTCCTCTTCCCCAAGTCATTTTTCACCCTTACTCCCTCCCCAACAACGCTCGTCAGCCCACGGTACGAGCAGCAGACACAATGCGCTGGGACTTACCCCTGGCAAAGTCTTCTGTTCATGCAGTGCTGTCTGGGCTTTGATGGCAGAGTCTCTGGCACAGTATGTGAGGAATGCACAACCTGCAGTGGACACAGTAAACACCAAGTTAAACATGCAAATGCAGATACACACTAACACAGCGTTTCTCTTTGGTTAACAGCAGGTGACCGAGGTACCTAAACTCTGGCCTGTGCCAGCAGACCTGCATTCCAACTGTCCTGCTAAAGATGGAGCACCCAGGGCAGCTCTTGTGTGAGACCTGACTTCTTCGTTAGCATCTTGGCAGAGGGAGAGCGGAGGGTTTGCTAATTACAGGAGCAAATGTTATGAAATCTAGAGGTACTGCAGCCTCTAGGGAAAAAGGCAAAGAAATAACATTAAAGGTCTCTCAGGTCTCATCCGAGGTCTGTTAAGCCGTGGAAAAGGGTCCAAAGGAATCACGTCAGTTTGAAATTGACATTGAACAAAGTAAGAAACAACCAGAGAGCAAAACGCAGGGTAACACTGCCTTGGGAAAAACAGCCCAGGGTACAAAGAACAGAAGTGTGCAGGGACCAGTACGACTACTGATGCAAAGTAAAATAAGTCACGGACAGAGAAAAAACATCTGAGATTTTAGGCTGATACAGAAGCATCACAATCCACCTCCAGGAACCCCAGAAAGCTGCAGCAGGAGAGGCATGGCTTTCTGTGCCATACCTCCAGCCATGCAGTGCGCACACACAAGTATACACACCCATGATGGGGGAAACCAAGGGAAGAGCAAAACATAACGCGCTCCGCAAGTGCTGACTGAGGAAGCGAGACGTAAAGCACAAGGAAAAGGCCAAATCCTGATGTTCTCAGCCGAGGTCTGACCCAACATCTTAGCCTAAAACCGGAATCTGGGATGAGGGGAAGAATTGTAGTCCCTCCAGGAAGAAGAGGGATCATCTCTGGGTGCTCTGATGCTAAGAACAATCAAATGAAACTAACCAAAGGAAGAAAAATTGGCTGATTATCAAGAAACATGTCCTAGCAGAGGGAAATTTATTAGACTGTGGAATGATCTCCCCGGGGAAGTGCCTGGAGCTCTGTCACTTGAGTTGTTTCAGATGAGGCTGGAAAAGCGCTGGAGAACAGACTCAAATGCTAGAACGCATGTGACTCCTTCACTCAACCCCCTCCTATTCCCAGCGGCATTTCCCATCCTAAGCAAAAGCAAGACATGTCCCTTTGGCTTGGCACTGAATGCCAACACGGCCAGGGCTGTGCTGGGGTTGCAGACGCCTCGGTTCGGCCCAAATAAAGCCTGCTCTTCTGCCTCCAAAGCCACTTCAATGCCCTATGGATCCGACCGTGGGCACAGGACAAGGCCTGCACAGAGCTCTCCCCCTGCTCCGTGGTATAGAACATTTTTAGGCCATGTGGAAGCCAGCTGGTCAAGACAATCCCAATCCATGGCAGCAGGATTATGCTATTCTTCCATCCCAGCTCCCAGAAATTGCTGCAGCTGAGCAAATCATAGCTGTCCTTACAGCTCTTGCTAGAAAAAGAACCAACACAAAGCCAATACCCTCCACGAACAGCACACAAGTATTAGATGCCTTTAACAGATAATTAAAGCTCCTTATTGGCCAGGTTTGGAACTGAGAATGCAGCACCAGGGCCAGATGTGGGATCCACAGCTTATTTAACAAATGCAGCAGGGACAGGAAACACGCAGGTAGCAAAGGCAGCCAGCCCCACTTTGGGGGAGATGCACCCCTTTGCTTTACCTCACCCCTCAAAAGCACCTGTGTAACCACAGAGCCCAAGCCCCATTTCTGACATGCACAGATTTAGAGGCCTGGTTGCCATAGTTCCAAACACGGATGCTTGCCTGCCTGCTTCCACTCACTGCAACGGTCTGCTGCTTTGCAGGGTTGGGACAAGTCACACAACGCCTATACTAAGACAATCAGTCTGCATTAACCTCCTACAGAAACCTGCTCATCAACCTGTTGTACCTGGGAAGCTCACACATGCTTCCAAGCAGCAGAAATCCAGGAGGCTGTGGAGAGCAGGGAGCAAAGAAGGTCAGCTACACCCTTTGGACAACATGAGTGCTGTCCCCCCATGGCCAGCTGTGCTGGGGACTGGATGCAGAAGTCAAAGCCCTGGTCAGAAATGCAGGAAGGGGTTTTCCAGAAGCACTACACTCTAAGCCTGTAAATGGAAAGAAATACTTGGGGGAAAACATCTTCCTCCCTGAAGAGACGTTATCTCTTGCTACTCCTGAGGGTGCAGCCAGTAAGCAGAGCACCAGTGAAGCTTGCAGAAGTATCAGAAGCTCAGGGAAGCAGAAAGGGATTCCAGGCTGTGACAGGACCCTGCTTACCATGACTTTGGTGAGTTCCTCCTAAAAGTGAGCCTGACAGAGTCTCCCAGAAAAGAAGACGAGAGCGCTTCTCACCCCATCAATCCCCTCAGCAGTGAGAACGCAACCACAGAGATGCAAAGGGGCCCAAGTCACTTTCATTTTGCATTTCCTGCTTTAGCTAACAGCAAACTCAGGTCAGTGGGTGCCAGGCTTATGCCACTCTGAGCACTTCCATCACCCAGTCATGGTGCTGTGCCTGCAGAGATGGTGCTAAAAGAGCACTGCGGCTCTCAGGAAACCAGACTGTCCAACTGAAAATCCCAGCCCAGGTTGTCCACTGTTTGAGATGGAGAATGATGGCACACTGCTACTGCACAGAGACCTCACAGGAGGCCAACTCTGTCCTCCAGCAAGAGCATTTATTGATGACAGTGCTTTACTTTGCCATCCTCTGGCACCTGCTCTCCTTCAGCTCCCCTGTGCGTGTGACCATGAGTAATTAGTTCATTAAATCCTGCAAAAAGATAAACAGGAGGGGAGGATGGACTTGACCAGTTGCTGGCCTTCAGAGGCCGGTCTGCAGCACAGGGACAAAAGGGAGACAGCAAAAACAGCCAGAGGGCTGGAATTTAGGGAGGCTGGGCACTGAAAGAAACAGGATGCCGAAGTTAGCAGGAAACCCACTCCACAGGTTGTATGCCTGGATATATGTCTACCAGATGTCCGAAACAAAGTCCTTCCTGTCCCATGAATTACAGGCTTAACCTTGGGACCACACTACACATGGGTGTCACACCTCCCAGAGTTAGATGCTCCCTCAATGGACATACTTGCATTTTCACCATGTTTTGCCTTCGCTTCCAAGAGGCAATGGGATGCATGGCCCTTGGCTAACTGCAGGGGCGGCTGCACGGCTTGTGTGAGCGCTGCTCTCTGAGAACCGCGCGTAGGCTGAGCTGCGTCAAACTGCTACCTGCCCATCCAACTCCCACAGGCTCCAGGAGGATTTCCAGCTCCCTCTAAGCAGAACCCAGCCTTGTTCCACTTGCAAGATGCTGCAGCAAAAAGAAGATATTCCGCGCTCGGTTCTGCCTCCAAACCACACGTTGACTCTGAGATTTAAGTCCCTTCAGATCCTAAGCGTTACTCCAGACATCAGCAGTCTAAAGCCTCGAGTAAGAAAAGGCTGTCAGTTTGCAGAAGAGAGGGCCTTCCAGATTCAACTTAGCATTTAAAATCTCGTCAAATGCTACAGCAGGGGAAGCACGGAGTCAGCAGGCTGCTTATCTTCAAGCCTACAGAAGCTGAGTCAAAATTCAGCTGCCAGTGAGGCGCAGGAGGCTGAGGCTGTTACTGCCCTTTGGAAGAGTCACTCACCTGTCTCCAGATGCCCTGTGAGAGGGCTGCTCCTGTCCCTGCCATTCCCCAGCAGCTGAGCTCTGTATCTCACACTACAGCCTCCCTGCTTCCTCTCCCATGAGCGTTGCTAGGAAATCCATCCATGAAAGCACACTTGGTAGGGACTGCATTTTGCCCAATCCTGGAAACTAGGGCCAAAATTTTCTTCTTGATTCTCCCTGCTCAGAGCCCTCTGACCCATTCCAAGGGCCTGTTCTAATAAACGCCTCTCTGCTCTTTCTGTAGAGACATTAGCATTAAGAAAAACACAGCCATTAACATGCAAATGTACCTGTGATTAACATAAATAGAAACACTGCCTCATAAATAATATTAGAGGATTGGAACAGTATCAACTACCAGTAGCCAGGTTACTGAGACCATTAATAGACAGGCACTAACAAAACCATGTCATAACTGAGTTCATGTTTCCACCGTGCCTGTAAGACCCTCCTCTACCTCCACCAAATTCACAAGGTCTCAGTACACGTCCAGAACAGCCTGCAGGGGATGGCTCCTGGACTCCACAGCCCAACTCACAGCTTAGCGCCCTTGGATGTGCACAAAGACCACCTTTTTTTCCACCTTTCCTTTCACCCTGGGGGCAGAAGGAGTTGCTCAACTCCGGTGTGTCAAGCTGCAAGGCGTTGCAAGAAAAGCTGATGGCCTTTGCCAGCAGTACTGGCCTCTCAGATGAGTGCTTCTTCCCATTTTGGAAAAGGAAAAAGCAGATGGAAGACACTTGCAAACTGTCAATTGGATCCTGCTGTAGATCAGGGAACACGGGGAGAGAAAATATTTCAACGTACCAAGGAAGATGATGGTTTCTGTATGGTGCAGGGATTGGTGCATAGGATTTGCCAAAGCCTTCCATGGCCCTGGGGATGCAAAGCCCTGACCAGGTCCCACTGCCAGCACCCTGCTCCTGCTGATAGCACAGGGAGCAGAGCAGTTCCTGCATGGAGCCTGCAGCAACACAGCCAGACCCAGTAAAATGGCAGGGGAATACTGGGGCCAGGGATGCCTAGACTGTGCGTCTGATTTCTTCACTCCCCTATCTAAGTGGCTGATCTCTACAATCTGGTTCCAGGAGCGTAACCGCAAACCACACAGTCTATATTCTGCAACGAAATGCGCCATCACCTCACACCTTGGACCCATTCTCTTCCCTCTGGCTTTGAAAGCTCACTGCTTACCATCAGATGGTCATAGGTTTGGGCTCTGTCCTGTGCACACACACGTACAAACACACACCATCTTGGTTCCAAGTCCCAAGTCACATTTACACCTTCGGCTAAATCCGAGCCAGCCCAACATGACAGGCTTCAATGAGGAACCTTCCTATTTCTCCACTGGGGTTAGATTTGGCCTTTTGTTTGGAAATAAACTTATCTTTCTGCGTTCCCCTTCTCTCTCTGTTCAGTATGGAAGCATTGGACTTGCCGCAGCACCCACAGGGCTTTTTAAGTTTTCTCCACAGCAGGAAGAAACCAAAGGCATCAGGGCTGGATGCGACTCACGCTCCTTCCAGCGTGCACCACCACATGACCCCATCACAAATCATTTGAGGGCACAGCTCCCCAGGCTGAGTACTGACAGCTTTAAGGGTACTTACTGTAGGTTCCCTGCAGGTTCGTTCTGAATGTGCCAGGGAGTGGTGCTGAGATCACTCCATCAGATGGCACAGCAAATGGGCTCTGTGAATTCCCATTCACTGCCAGAGCAGTGGTGATTGTAAGATCCTAAACACCTGCTAAGGGTGAGCTGGAACTGCTCCACAGAGGGAGCTGACATGCAGAACACGACAGCTATTCAAAATACAGCTCTCAAACACAACAATAATTATAGCTAAACAAGCCACCTCAAACTTTTTTGCATCTACTAAAGGTCTATCAGTGATTTAGCACTCAAGAAGGCCCCTCATCTCTCCTAAAGGCCACGGTAAATAGCACACTGACTGCTAATATTCTTTGTTACGCAGACTTTACAATCGTACTGCTGTATCACAGCCAGGGAGGAGGGCTGAGAGCACAGGGAAAACCGCTGCCCCTGTACCGCGGGATTCCCGACACAGTGCCAGCGGCCGTGACCTGCCCATCAGTGGCCGTGACCCGCAACACCGACGCCTTTGTCACAGCACCCCACGCACAGAGCTGAGCCCGGTTCCCAACGGGGGCAGCCGTGGGGCCGCAGCACGACTCCGTGGGGCCCAGCTCTCGGTGCCAACCCCATCCCCGCCCCTCGGCAGCGGCTCGGGGGTGCCGACCCTCGCCTGGGGAAGTAGGGGGAGAGAATGGAGGCAGAATCGGGGGGGGTCGGCTACAGAACGCGGGGGTCGCGCGTGGCGTGGCCCCGCAGGACCCACGAGAAGCCGTCCCCGCGAGCAGGCCGTGCCCCGCCGCGTGCCGGGGGACCCCTCACCCTTGTGCATGCCGGTGTAGCGGTCCTTGAGCACGGTGAGCTCGTAGATCTTGCCGAACTGCTCGAAGAGCG
>JANHGO010004626.1:0-24608 GCA_024606505.1 Aquila spilogaster | reverse complement strand
CCCCAGCATAAAATCTTTATTCTGACGCAGTTAAGATTTAAAATGTGCTGACATGAAGGAAGATTGTTCAAAATTCTTTAACTTAGATGGCTTGGAGCATAATTACAGTACATTGCTGTATTATTCAGGTAGACCCAAATTGACCTATATACATAGAAGCTGGGGAGGTTAGTAATATTGAGTCAAACATAGGCAGAGAATTTTTTTTGTGATTTGTTTTGAAGAGACTTTTAAGTAAGAGTATGACTGGGCTTAAAGCATTTATCACTTCTCCTTAGTTATGTAGGAAAGTGATGCATCTGGATTGGATCAAACATATGGATCAAAACATATTTTGAACCTTGAAAATTGGTAATTTGTGTTCTAGATATATTCTTCAGTTGATAGATTTTTCTCTCTGTAACCTCAAATAATACTTCTGAGTTTTGTGACACTTTATTAACAGATTACATCTGTTTGTATAAGTAAACTCTTCTTTTTTTGCGGATAAAATTATTTTCTGCATAACAATAGTTTAGTCATGCCCAGAAAAAAAAGTTAACTTCCCCTTCAGTATCTGTTAACTTTTTTTTTTAAAAAAAAGGCAAAATAAAACTTGCTGAAATGTATCAGTATGAACTTCAGTAGTAGCAGCTAAGCAAGCAGCTGTGCTGGCTGTAAATTCAGAACACCAGGGCAGGGGAGCAGAATCGTTGTGTGTTGTGCTTGGTCTCAAAAGGGTCATCACGGAATTACTAGGAGAGCACAGAAGCCAGTTTGAGTGCAGCTAATTTATAAATCTGCAGTGCTGGAAGAGATAAGTGAGGGGAAAATCTTAGCATTGGGCATTTTCAGCAAGTAGGCCAGATCGTGAGTCTTAGGCTTTTGCCAATTCTGCTGCAGAAACAGTAATGTTTTCCTGATAGGTGACATAAATAGCTGGGAATAGCAGTGTCTTAAACTGCTGTGTCAAGGCTTTTCTGTTACAGCTTTTAGTTTGTAAAGAGTTGCCACAGAGGTTTTTCTTCTCAGATATTTCTGATATTAACTAGTTTATGCCTTGAAGGCTAGTAGCCTATATATTTTACCTCAATCAAAAACATACCTAGGTGGAATGATAACATGTACAACTTTGTATATTATCACTCTACTATATAGATATCTGTATTTCTGTAAGACTTCCATAGCTGTTAATTCAGTCTTTTCATATACCGTATGTCTGAGCCACCTCCCCCTTCCCTTACTATTTTTTTTCCTTCTAATTTATGTGATGCTAATTCTTGGTACTGTACTCATGGTTATATTATTGCCTATACTTATGTAGTTTCTTTAGTTTCAATATTTAAATCTAGTTTTGAAATAATAATTTATCACACTTCAACAAAATGCTGCAACACTTTGGTAAATGTTACTTTTTATGTATTTAAACAGGTGAACATGATAAAAGATGATGGAACAGTTATTCACTTCAACAACCCCAAGGTTCAGGCATCCCTCTCTGCTAACACTTTTGCAATTACTGGTCATGCAGAGGCTAAACCGATCACAGAAATGCTTCCAGGCATCTTAAGCCAGCTTGGTGCTGACAGCTTAACAAGTCTCAGGAAGTTAGCTGAACAATTCCCAAGACAAGGTAGGTCTTAGCAGAATCTTTTACTGATGATTAAAAAAATATATGCAGTCTTAGAATGTTAACCCAAATTTAATAGCAACACATGTCACTTATACAAATAAACATGTTTTTGATTTTAGGCTCTGTTGCGGAAATATAATGGGAAGAAAAATCTATTTTTTTTCCCGAAGATTCTACATAGGCTGACCTTGGTTTAAAAGTAAACTTAAAGAAATCTGCTAAGTCAGGTGTGCTGTAACTCTAGGCTACACACAGCAGCGTGTGACAGAATATTTAGGAAAAACAGAAGTAGTGGAAGCTTTTACCTAGAAAATCTCAACAGGTTCTCTTTGTCAGGGTACTGATTCTGTTTTCTTCTACTAAATGTTTTTGTTGCATACTGTATTGTATAGTATTACCAGGTTAAAGAAAATACTTTTTGTAATTGAGAGAAACAATGGATCATCATAATCATACTTTATTAGGACCTCAGTACTAATAGTTCTTTACGATGACAAAGTCCGCTTTAAATTAAGTGGACTGATGAGAAGAAATACAGGCATTTCAGATGACTCCTAGCATGGTCGGAGATCCATGACTTACGGAAGAGCAGGTTTCATGTAGGACCCTTGATGCAGAAATGCTTATTCCACACTTGTGGCCTCTTGGTAATTGAATGTATTTGAAATTGATATGGTTTTTATGATGATGTCACTGCATCAGTGCACAAGAGAAGAGCCACTGATGTCACCTCTCTGGTCTTCAGCAAGGCCTTTGACATGGTATCCCACAACATCCTTCTCTCCAAATTGGAAAGATACGGATTTGATGGGTGCACTGTTCAGTGGATGAAGAACTGGCTGCAGGATTGGGTCCAGAGAGTGGTGGTCAGTGGCTTAATGTCTGGATGGAGATCGGTGATGAGTGTTGACCACGGGGCTCAGTGCTGGTACTGATATTCTTTAATATCTTTATCAGTGACACTAGCAGTTGGGTTGAGTGTGCCTTCAGCAAGTTTGCTGATGACACCAAGCTGTGGGGTGTGGTCAGCACACCAGAGGGGACGGGATGCCATCCAGAGGGACCCAGACAGGCTTAAGCAATGGGCCCAGGTGAACCTCATGAGGTTCAGCAAATCTAAATGCAGGATCTTGCACCTGGGTCTAGGCAACCCTTGCTATCAGTACAAGCTGGGGGATGAGAGGATTGAGTGCAGCCCTTCTGAAAAAGACCTAGGGGTACTGGTGGATGGGAAGGTGGACATGAGCAGCAGTGTGCCCTCACAGCCCAGAAAGCCAACTGTATCCTGGGCTGCATCAAAAGAAGCGTGACCAGCAGATCGAGGGAGGTGATCTTGCTTCTCTACTCTGTGCTGATGTGGCCTCACCTGGAGTCCTGCATCCAGATGTGGAGTCCTCAGTACAGGAGAGATGCAGACCTGTTGGAGTGTGTCCAGGGGAGGGCCACAAAAATGATTCATTGGATGGAACACCTCTCCTACAAGGACAGGCTGAGAGAGCTGGGGCTATTCAGCCGGGAGAAGAGAAGGCTGCGAGGTGACTTGATAACAGCCTGTCAGTATCTAAAGGGAAGCTACAAGAAAGAAGGGGGCAGATTCTTAAGCAGTGTCTGTGATGATAGAACAAGGGGAAATGGCTTCAAGCTTAAAGAGAGGGTAGATTTAGGTAGGATATAATAAAAATGTCTTCTACGGTGAGGATGATGAACAGGTTACCCAGTGATTTAGTTGATGTCTCTTCTCTAGAGACTTTGAAGGTAAGGCTGTATCAGGCCCTGGGCAACCTGATCTAGCTGTGGTGTTCCTGTTTACTGCAGGGGAGTTAGATGAGATGACCTTTAAGATCCCTTCCAGCTCTAAGGATTCTTTGATTCTGTATGTTGGTCCCAGATGGGTATAACATTATCGTTGCATTAAAACACGTGGCTTCAGTTATAAGATACAGTCACATTTGTTTTTTTGTCACTTGATCTTTTGTTAGCTCTGCATTAATATGGCTAAGCATTTGAAATTAGCCGTGTTAATATTTTGGTATAAGAACATTCACAAATGGATCTTTTGGTCATGCTGATTACTCTTGATATCCCAATCTCTTGCATGTTTGTTTCTCATGGGATGAACAGTATGGAGGGGAATGCCTCCTGTTTTCACTAGTATATTGTGTCTTATTTTGTTGTGTGGTTGTCCCTGATTCCGTATTATGAGAACTCAGCACCAGATTTCTTTTTACAGTGTTGGATAGTAAAGCACCAAAATCTGAAGATATTGATGAAGAGGATGATGATGTCCCAGGTAAGCACATTCAGTTAGATGTCCATTGTCCATGTACAAATACTTAATTCTTACATTTAAATTCCTAGCTCTTGACATGATTATTCCTCTCAATTGGTAAGAGAGGCTTAATATGCTGGGCAGCATTGAAACAGTGATGATTCTGGATTCCAGCTTTTAAAAATAGTTTGCCTTGCTGAAATTCCTTAATTCTTAGGTTAAAATACAGGGAGGTTGAACGAGTGAACAAAATACCTGAATAAAATTTTAGAGCAGGAAAATAAAATATCTGTGAGAAGATGTGCTTGACATAGTGTTCGGAGTGTCGTTTTAAATCATTTTTGGGGTGGGATTTTTATTTCTGCAGTAGAAGAAATTAGCTTGAATCAGTGGCTTAGTTTGCTGAGAAACTTTCATTCCAAGCTGTTAGTTTGTCAGCTGACAACTGTATACATTACCACATTATTTTATATGCATCACTAGAGTGTATTAGCTAAAACAACAAATTGATGACCCAGATTTTCAGGTCTGGCAGTGGGTTTGAGTTTGCATAAAAATACACAGGTCTCTTCAAAGCTTTCTGCTTTGAGTGCAGTGATAAGTGGTTGCCTAACTAGAGGTAGTTGAGCCGGTGGCTCAAGACTCAACTGCATCTAGTGGAGCACCTCTGAAAATCGGTCTTTCTTTGTGTTAGAACCTCCACTATGAGTGTTCCTTTGTATCTGCTGCTTTGCATATATTCAAACAAATTCTATTTTTTTAAAGCTATTTAAAATCCCACTGAAAAACAAAACAAGAAAACTATGTACGTGACTGTCTAGTTAAGAACTACCTAACGTTTCTTATAGTAAATGCATTTTCATTAAACTGTGAAGTTGTTGTTTTTGGGCATCGCTGTATTAAATATCTTCATCTCTTTCAGATCTCGTAGAAAACTTTGATGAAGCATCAAAGAATGAAGCTAACTAAATCATTAATAGTTCTGGAAGCTGGCATGGACTAGATTTAAGAAATCAGCTATGTGGTTCCAAAGTTTTAAAGAAACAGAGAACATCATCTGTTAATAGTTCAGTAATATAAATATTTTGTATTTTTATGATACTGTTTGTTCAGCATTTTCTGTCAGTTGATTTTGCATTTTGCACTTACTCCCAGGATCTACTCTTTTGGTCGAAACAAAAATGTCAGTGCAGTTTGAGGGGTGTGTGCGTGTGTGTGTGGGTGTACATATAGTGGAGAACAAATTGGAGAACACTTTTATTTAACCATCTCCCCTTCTCTTTTGAAAGAAGAAATAAAATGAATCTTCAGCATTGTTACTTTTGATTGTCACCAAATAGTGCACAGAAGGAGTAAAGTTAAAATTTTTGTCCGCGTTTTGTGACCTGAAGGCATTACACCATTTAAAATTTGGGTTTAGTTTGGGTTAACTATTGTGCTTGAAGATATTTCTCATCCATGTTGAAATGTAGACAGTACTTGTTATTAACCTTATGTTGATGCCCATGTGTTACCTTAGACAAGCTATTTTACCAGCTTGTTTGGTACAGTAACTTCCTAAAAGAGAAATCTTGGTCCCGGCAAAGTGTTCTTTTTTTTTTCCTTTCTCAGCTTACTTTTTCATTTTCTTAGTTTTTTGAGACAAGCTGATGTTTGACTCCTTTTGCATAGACTTAGCAATATGTTCTCTCGATGAGCATGTAGAGTATATTAGGTCAAAATGAAAACAAACCCCTTGGTTTTCTACCATCAGGTCACTTAGAAAACTTGGAGGTCTAGTTGGTAATAGTCCAGTGCACCAGTTTTGCACAATAACAGGTTTTTGCTTGAATAACTTCAGGCTGTTCTCTTGGCATGACTGCATTTACTAGCAGCTGATGATCCACTGTCGCTCTTACGGCACTAGAAATTAAATGCACCATGTGAGCAATGTTTAAGGTGGGAGGAAAAAGTTGTTGACATTTTGCCTTGCCTCCTGCTGGGCAGTTTGTGCAATGACTAGCTCTAAAGGGACTTCTTTTTTTATTGCCTGTATTTTACCTTTGCCTATAACCTACCTCTAGGTTCGGTGTCATCTATTTTAGTAGCTTACTAAAACCCACAAATGCTCCTCGGGCATAAAGAGGACATTGGGAGGTACCGCTGGTACAGTGCAGTATTTATGACCTTCCTTTAAAATGCTTAATGTGAACCTGATTTCTTAGAGGCTCTTTCAAGGTTCTTGATGTTACATGCATTACAGTATAGTTAGACATCATTGTAACCTGTGTCAGGGGCAGCTGTGGCTTAAGAAAGCCATTTTTTCTCCTCTACATTTGTCACTTAGTTATGGCTTAATTGGAACATATCAGCTTTTTTATGTAGGTTCATACGCTATAGAACTGTAAAAGTACAAAGTAAACAGTACATGAGTCTGGTGACATCATGATAAAACCATGAAAGCGGAGCTGAAGTGCTTGTCATCTGAACTCATTTTATAGGTCTTGTTCATTTTTTCTGTTATATTTTATATACTACATGGATCTTGCTACAAAATAAAATAGCAGTACGAAAGAGGAGAAGTTCCCTCTTGTGTGTTGTCTCTTCCCACCAGGAGTAGCTGAGGAACAGTGAGTAAATGCAGCCACTGTTTTAAACAGTGATACACCCCTGCTGACAGCTACTGAGGAAGATACATGCAGGATTAGGGAAGATCCTGTTAAAGCTTTAGGATTTCACACTTTCATATACCCACACTCCTATTTTCCCTGCAGTATTGAATGAAACTTCGGTTTGTTGTGTGGCTAATCTTGAATCAGCTGCAGGTTCTTCTGTTTATAAGGAAGATATGTCTTCGTTAATGTGTGCACAGGCACACTGGACTGCTTTTTGCTGCTTTCAAAAGCTCAAAGCAGATGAAGGATACTAGGAAACACGTAGTGTTCTGCCATTTGCTTAAGGGGCGTGAGTGGAGAACATTTCCAAGTAGCAATTGTACTGAGTTTATGTATGAGACATCCCTCTTGCTCCAAATACTAATCAGATACTGGAAATTTGTGCTCAACAGTTTCTGATGTGGCAAGTATATGGAAAGTGATTTTGTGAGAGATTAAGAGTAAGTGATGGATTCAGTGAACTTGTATAGTTTAACTTCCTGATTCTTACAAAATGCTCTTTCAATTTTTGTTCTTGGTCATGACAACTTACACGTTAAACCACCGTTCTTTCCTGTGTTTGACAACCAGTAAACTAACTAAATATGCTAGCTTATGTCGTTATCAGTTTTCTCACTGTACCTGAAAACAGTCAACCACTTATGATTTGCTGCTGGAAATACTAGAGCTTATCAATCATTAAACTGATTTTAATTAAAAGTAACCCATCAAGGCTCTTGTGGGAAAAGCTATTTTTTTCATGTTTATTCATGGTATTATTCAAATGATGTCTGTAAATTCTGGTGGGATGCAGAGTTAAGAATAGTTTGTGCTGCTACAGTGAAAGCTCCACAGTGAGTTGGGCAGGTGGTACATCAAAATGTTCTTTGCTTGGCTTGAAGCTTCATAACCACTGTACTTCTGTAGTGAGTTTGCTCACTACTTAAACATTGGCATATTAAAGGTATTGATAAAGTTACTGACACACTAAAAATTTTGGTAGCGACTTAAAATAGTATTGGAAAGAACAGAATGTAGGTTAAAACTTTTCTTGGCTTTTCAAGAATCAAAGCTGAATCATAGAAGGCTGAAAGAATCTAGAACTTGGCGAACTTTTGAGACTGCAAGCGCTAGTCTTCTCCTTTAGTAGGCTGCCAGTAGATTTGTGTATTTCGCTAGTAAACTGCAAAGGGGAAATGTGTGACTTGCTGGCCTCAGTCAGGAGAGCAGGGCTCATGCAAGATGGATAGCAGCAATTAGCTCCAGTCAGCGGTGCTGGAAACTTGGTACTGAGTGGTGGTGAGGAGTTTTCTCAGGCAGCACTAGCTAATAAGTGAGGTTGCACATGAGTGTTAATAGGGTGGAAGGAGTTGATATGAAAAGAACATCTGACAGCTGTGAAGAAGTTAGGGCTTGGGTGAATTTTTTTAACTAAACTGTCGAATGCATGAGGAATGGTAAGGGTGAAATCAGAACAACTACTGAAATATGTTGAGAATTCACTGTTTGTCAACTTCCTGTGGGAATTAGGAGTTGCTAAGAAATCCCTTCTGCCGGGATCTTAACAAATAATGTTTTGGATTCAGTATTTACAAAATAAGCACTGGAGGTCTTAATGATTTCTTTTCTGAGTGGTGTATTGAAAGATCAGTGTATTGCTGTTTCCAGGAAGGAACTGAGGCAGCTACAACATTGTGAGGTAAAGTTGCTTTATGTGAGAGTTAAGGTAATGTCTCTCCTGAGGAGCCCCTAGTGAAGATTCTCCTGGGGCTTCCCTGGAATCAGATCACACTGCTCCAGACAGCGGGGACCTATAGAGGTGCTTAACAAACTGTCCTGTAGGTGAAAGGTGGGTGAGTGAATTCTTCCACTGGCCCTTAAGATCAGCCTCTTTTTGTTGTTTGGAGACGACACTATTCAGCAAAGTGACCAGATTATTCTACAGATCAATATTACACTCTTTAATTAAATGATCCATGTTTTGTAATTGAACAAATGAAATGATGCACAAACAAGCACATCACAACAGCCTTAGCAACTTGAAGGAAGTGATTGCAGAAGTAAGGGAAATGGTTATTCACATTGAACTATTTATTTTTCCATAAAGTAATCTTTATTTTTTATTTTTCCCCCTTTTCAAAGACCATTTTGCAGACACTGAAGAACTTCATGGATTTATTCAGAAACATGGGGGCTGCAGTGCCAGTCAAGAATTCAGGTAGCCAAGCAGAGCAAGTGAAGAGACTAACTCTAAAATCGGTCTTGCTGGTATGTTTGAGTGGAAGCTTGGGTTTATGCATAGAGTGTAGTAATTGGGAACTGGGCTTTTATTTGGACTCTAGAACTATATTTGGCAAGAAGAAACAAACACATGCACCTTAGAGTGCCTTAGTTTGCCTTCATTTTGGGAGCACTGCCCTTGCTCATACAAGTATGTGGTATGTAAATTAATGAATAAACAGCCTGGATGGCTCTTGAGAGAAAAGAGCTTCATCTGCACATGTTATGGAAGGCTACTTCTACATGGTAAGCACATACTGTTTGTTGGGCCAACAGTCCTATTAAATACCCCTTCATTAAACAACAGACCCACGGTTTGCTCGCACCATTTTCTCTTGGCAGCCTGGTATCTGTCAGATTCTCAAATACTGTACAGCATTTCCTTGAATTCTCTGTTGCGGATGGACTTCATGAATATGCTGAATCTGTCGCGCACTTACAGTAAAAAGAGATTGTTAAAAACTCCAATGAGCAGATTAAGTATCAATACTAAGGCAAAAGTTGAAACAAAAAAAACCCATATTCCGCGATATTTTGAGTTGTCAGTGTGTATATTCCAACTGAGTAAGTTATGTGACCTCTCACCCTTTCTCGTAACATCCTTGTGGCAGCTATAGTACCTGCTTATGTCAAAAAGTAATATTAGAAAGTATTTAATGTATTTTTAGATTGTCTGATGCAACTTAGCATACAAAGAGGAGCCAGTGCTATGTGACCAGCTTTCTCCAGACACTGAGAAGTGTTGTGCAAACTGCATTTTCAGAACATCAGATCTGAGTCCAGATGTGAAGCTGGAAATTTCCAAACGATGCAAATTATTGCCAGACATAGGTAAGTGAAAACTTAAGATCTCAACAAAGTGTCAGCACCTTTGTGCACCAGGAGTGAAGCTTGATGAAAGGCCTGCACCAATCTAATGCTTCCTCGCCACTGAGAGAGATAAATAGGCCTTGCTTTTCTTTGCTTTCTCGAGCACTAGAAGTAGCAGCTAACCTGTGAGGCCAACTGGATCAGCTTGCTCAGCTGGTAGTAAATGACTTCTTTTTGTTGTTATTTTTCACTTCACTGTTAAAGCTGATCACGTGGTTGGTTGTGGTTGTACTTGTACGTGCTAAAAGCTTGACCGTTGCTTATCCTGACGGCTTGCTTTCCTTGGTTCACTCAGCTTGTGAAACTGCATCCTGCACCTTGGCAGTAGTGTTTGAGCTTGCAGGTCCCACAGATTCCTGCAGAGGAAGCTGTATGTTCAGGACCCATCTGGTTGTCTTTGCCTTACCACCCAACAGAAGGCTAGCTTTAACTTTCTGCTAAATAAATGCTAACCTTCCTTTAAAGGAAAACATTTGCACTGCAGTCCTTTTGGGCAGGCTTGTTAGGGGTGACCATCACATCAATGGGCCTTGCATACTGAACTAGCCTTTTTTTATCATTTCTGCTGCTTCTGCCTCTGAGGCTTCTCTTGGCAAGGTGGTATAGGGGAGCTTGCGGTGCTGCTGCCAGAGTCATACTGAGTTTGGAAGAAAGGAAGGATTTGCCATATTGATGCCTTGGGCAACCAATCTGGTCAGATTCTGTAACCCAGAGCTCTTATAATTGTGAAAGATGGGGATCATAACTGGCAAGCTGGTGCCCACAACATGGGCTGAATAAGCTGAATGCAGAATGACTTCAGCACTCTCCTATTGCACCCACCCTCTGCTCCAGCCATCCTCTGCTCTGTAGTTGCACAGCACCTAATGCAGCCTTCCTCCAGTGCTCGTTTTGCATGCCTCTCGTTAGAAAGTGAAAAGTAATGGGAGTGGCAGGAATCAAGCTTTTTTCTGCTCACTGAAAGCCTCAGTCAGTAAATAGCTTACAATGTGGACTTTAAGAAATTGCCATCTCTGTGACAAGGTCTTTTTTCAAATGGGTTTCTAACACATTGTGTTTAATTGAAAATAGCTGTAACTTGCTTACAGCATTTTCACGGTCTCCAGAGAGTAATGATGGAACTGAAGTTTCTTCCCTGTTCATTTAGAAGCATTTGCTCTATTTCTATGTGAGTGACAATTGTAATTACTGATGGTTTGCATTTTTTAATGTTTCTAAAAGAAAGCAGGGCTTAAAGTAATTTTTACTTCCAACAAGGGTTTCCCACAGCCTGGTTTCTGCAGCTTGACTGAAGGATACCAGCATTTCTCAGAATCTGCTGCTGGATATTTGAGTATTTTGCTGAGGCTTCTGCTTTGACTCAAAAGAAATGGCAGTTTTCTGAGAAGCAAGGAATGTATTATGTTTTCTCGTCTTTTCGACATCTCTTTTCTCTCAGCCTCATAGTTTGTGTTGTAAATTATTAACTTTTGAACACAGCAATATTATAACCTTTATTTGTTCTCTTGTCCTTTGAGTTGCAGAATTGCTTTCATTGGCAGTTTGTACTGAGAAACTCTGTTAGTCGCTTCCAGCTCTGAAATTGTAATAGTTTATCCCATTTAATGGTGATTTTCCAGCTCAGTTCTATAAACCTTGAAATGGGTTATCCATAAAAAATATTCCATCCATTCTTTTATTTTAAAGGCTACAAGTCAAATTTGAAGGGATAATCCAGCTATTGTTTCTAGTGATATGTGTTGTTTCCTGATGATTTTGTTAAAGTATAGAGAATTTTTATAGTGCAGTCTTGGTCACTGAGAACTTGGTGACTGTGGTAAGCAGCATTGCTTGTTCTGTGGGAACATACAATGGAATGTCACTGGCGTCTTAACTGATAGAAACTTTTCCATGTCTACTTTTTTCTAGTTTTAATCTGCACAATATTCTGAGTTTGCAGTAAGCTGTAATAAAAGGTCTAGATGTCTTACACCAATATGTTCTCAGTGGCTTACAGTACCCTGATCAAGAATGTATACTAAGCGCATCTTCCTTCCTAACTACTCATGTTGTTTTCTTTCTTCTAACTATAATTGTGAGTTTGGGCTGCCTCACATCACAAGATTTGCAAACACTTGAAAACTGCTTGAGCTCTTAGGTTCTTAATGACTCAGGACAGCCAGTATTTGTCAGGAAAGAGCAGATGAACAAGTAGCCATTCAGAACAAGACTTCACTTACCTTGAATAAACATGAGTAAACATACTTTTTGTGCATGTTAGTTTCTCTGCTGAGCAATTAATCAAATTAAGATTTGAATGAGATGTGCCTTGATTCAATTTTTGCCCTTCTGTTTTAACTTAGATAAGCCAAGATGAGGAAGATGATGAAATACTTATCTGTAATTAGTCTTACCCTCCTTAACAGTCCCATGGAAAGTAGCTGTGGGAGATGCATTGTCTACCTGCTCAGTAAAAACAAGCCTTAACTGTTGTTACCATCATAGTTAAGAAATCCTGTTACAGCAAAAATACGTGATCTTTATCAGAACATCTGTCTGATTTTGGCATTTTTTCTTTACTTTCTTTTACCAAGTTTTTTTTTCTCCAGATCCAACAGCTTCTTGCTGTTCTTGCTTGCTAAACACAGCAAATTGTGTTTAATCTTATATTCTTGGACATGCCAGTTTTGTCAAACATTCTTAACTAGTTTACAGTTGCATGGTAAAACCAGGAATGTACTACAGTTGCTTATCCCAATGACTCTTATTCAGTAGATACCACAAGACCTTTTCTTACATTAAACTTCCACCCAAGAACCAGGTACTTCAATGTCTGCGTATAAGTACTAACAAACTTCTAGATGAAAAGAAACAACAAACCCCAGAGTCAGTTGATTGGCTGATTCCCTGTTTGCCATCAGTACCGACCTAATAAATGACATGATGAAGACTAGCATGTGTCTGGCTTTTGTTTTCATGTTTACTAGGAAAAGAAATGAACCAATGGGGAAAAGGTCACAACTATCCAGGAATAATTAGTGACTTGTATTCAGCTCGGAGATCTTTGCAGTGACACCAGTGACATTATTACTTTTTTCACTCATTTAGTGTCTGTGGCAATGTTTGCTGGATTCCTGACTTAATCATAGAGTTCAATACCACACCTGGCAAGTGGGAATTTTAGGTACACTTAGATGAATAGGGAGAGTAGCACAGGCTGATAATCCAAAGGCTTTGCTGAGACAGCTGTAGTTCATGGGTATTTTCCACCATTAGTGGAAACTGGTTTATCCCAGGGTAGTCTTTTAAATATTGAAGGAAGTGGTCAGGGAGAATGCAACATGCAATTAACTTTGCATCATCACATTGCATAGTAGGCTTTATTGGATGCTAAGTCCTTATGCTGTTTTCTGTAAAAATACAGAATTAAAGGTGGCCTGTTTCCCCGAAGAGCTTATCATTTAAGGTATAGTCAAATTAATGACAACAAGTTTTCAGTAGTTTTAAATGTCACTGTGGGGCTCTGCGCTTTCTCCTTGCAAAAGAAGTGAGAGTGTCCTAGCACAAGAAAACACAGACAGCAGGATCTGTACAGCACACGCCTTTGAAATAAAGGTGAAATTGTTGAACAATCGCAATTTCACCAGAATGGTTTTGAGGTATTTTTCATCCCGGCAAAGTGAATCATTCTTGTTTACTGGTCAGCTTTCATTGTCTTACCTTGTTATATTAAATGGTATTTTTACCAAATAAATCAAATTTCTTGATCAAAGACTTTAGTTACAAAGAACACTTTGCACTCAGCTTAGGAAGCTCGCTATTTTCTTTTTGGTATTTGAAGTGCTTTACTGCTTGCATAAATTACAGACCTAAGGAGCTCCCCTTGGTCCTACGCCCAAATTATCTTGAAATCCAATCTCCTATCTTCTTCTCCAGCCTCTAATTTGTTAATCACCTAGACACTGCCACATTCATGAAGCTATGAACCCACCCAGCACAGTTTCTCCTGTATTACCGGGTTGCTTTCTTGTAGCCTTATCCTTTATTATTCAAACACTCTACCTCACGTATATATTCCCTTGTTACCATATGACATAAAGCTTTGGCTCTGTTTTAGCTCGGTTCCTTTATTCATCCAAAAGACATGATTTTCTTTATTATGAAGATGCTCAGCTTTTTTGCATACTACAGGGGGAGATGTTTGCTCTCAGTTTTCTCAACATAAGCACTCATTTTCTTTTGGAAAACAAACAAAAACTTTTCTTTCCAATTTTCCAACGCAGGGACCATCTTATTAGGAACGTGAGAATGAAAGAGAAGGGCTGTACTGCTTTTGTTTCAGTTTCAAGATATTTTTCTTGCCCTACAAAGGACAGCCCAATTCTGTGTTTGGGCAGTTCTTGCCTTTTGCTGGCTAGTTCAGCGTGAGTTGTCTATCCAGTCCACTTACAACTGCATTCTTCTGCTTTGCTACAATTTATGCAAAACTTATTTATATAAAATAATTTAGAAGTCTGTCCAATAAAGATAACAAGGAATTTGGTGCCAGGGATGAGTTTGCTGTTTAGCAAAGCAGATACCTAGCAGTAGAAGGCAGTATGAAATGGAGGTAGGCCTACGTGCAGCAGCTTTATGCTTGCCTGCATTGTAGCAGGTTGGAGGGAAGGTGCCAGTGCTGGAGCCAGGCCACATGCATAGCTGCACAGACCACTGTCACTTAAGGCTCTTTTTTAATAACTTTTTTTAAATGATACCAATTTCAGAAAAATAGTTTCTAGTACAAGAATATCATTGTGTGAATATGATCTTCAGAGAGCAAATTAAACGGATTTTAACTGTCTTCTCTAGTGAACTTTTGGTGCGGGGAATTTCATATCAGTTCAGCTGGCTGCTTCATTTTTCAGAGCATTTCACTATGAGTTTTACATTTTCAGTTAAGCTGTTGCTATTTAAAAAGATGACTTCCATGTCATTTGCAAAGCACGCAGAAGCTGGAGGCGATTCAGCATTTTGACACTGCTAATTAACTGACAGCCTGTCATGCAAGTAGGTTGTAATTAAATTATACTGTAATTT
Organism: Aquila spilogaster; assembly: GCA_024606505.1. Taxonomy (NCBI): domain Eukaryota; kingdom Metazoa; phylum Chordata; class Aves; order Accipitriformes; family Accipitridae; genus Aquila; species Aquila spilogaster. The sequence goes on along the minus strand of JANHGO010004626.1, from coordinate 9,889 downwards.
TGGTCATGCTACTTTTCAAACTATTTTTATGTCCTAGCATAAGTCAGGTGATGACATCATGTCAGTATACGTGCCTCTCCTTCCTCAGTACCTACTTAAGAGTTGTTACTGGTGGTTCAAAATAGCTGTAAGAAAATAAATCCCAACGAGTTCTTGGTGAAAAAAGGAAATAGAGATTTAAAAGAAAAATTCCTGTCACAGGGTGCCGTCCTGTTGGGATCTGTGAAGATGACGTATAATACGTGACAAACTGCACTTCCTGTAAGAAATATTCACACTTTCGGATATCTGCGTGGCTTCTGGTGGTCTGTTTGTGTTTGTGAACAATGGCTGGAGAAAACAAATGTAAGTTTGGTGGCTACAGAGTCTGTGTCATGTTTGCTCTGGAAGATTTGAGCAAGATTGTATCTGGACTTGGCCCGATATATTTTTTATTAATGAAGATTATGCTGAGTAGAACTAGAGGGTTGGATATTGAAATTGGAGTGCTTTTATGGATAAGCAAACATAGCTTTACAGAGATATTCCAGGAGGGATATGTCTCTAACGCAGCCTGACAGCGTTACTGTTCAGAAATTAGTGGGATTTGCCAGAAGCTGGTAATGCCCACTGCATTTTGAGCCGTGTTCTTTTGATGTCCGTTTTCAGATGTCTTGCCCTGGGGAGATCTGCAGTCTATTCATCTCTAAAATCCTTTAATAACATCCCCTGTGCCAGGAGCATCATAGTGCTGAACGCTCTGACTGGGATGTTACTATGAATATGCTGAAGATCTTTGCTTGGTGCGTGTGATGAAATCATCTTTAGGGAATAAGTGAAACAAAAGCACGTGTAGGATATCCTTTAATTCAATGAAGAATGTGGGTGGAGAAGCAATTGGAATGAACAAGATGCTTGGGATTTTTGTTAATGCCTTGAATACTTGGGGGTGTACTTAGACAAATTTTTGTGCGTGTGAACAGTTCCGATGCTCAAAGAACTAATGAAAGCAGGAGGAGCCCATGTTTTCAACCATCTCCTTCACTACCTGCCCTCCATCATGCCTTTCCCTTGAGATATCGACACCACTATTCGCTGTGGCAGTTCCGACAGAGGAGAATATCCATCCAAAGGAATCTAGACCTGCATGCTGCTGACTGACAATCCACCGGCTGCTAAAGGAATGTATGGTATCTACTGTGCCCTCAGCAGGGGCAGTCATTTGTGACTTCCTCCTACAGCAGTCACCAGTTGCCTCTTCCAAGTGCAGCTGAAACTGAGCAACATATTCCTAAAGTGTTTGAGGGGAGGGGAAGATGCACCTGCAGCTGCAGCACAGTTGTGTGAACAGACATCCTTAAAAGACTTAGCTTAAAAAAAAATGCGTCAAAGGTGGTGGTTTTTAATGCCTGCTGCATCCTCTGTCATTAATCTGACAGTAGGGTGGAAAAGATAAGCATGCCAACAACAAACAATCCAAGACAGCGTTGCAAAAGTAGTGTCTGCCAAGATTCCTTCAGGAATAAAATCCCTTTTGTTGGAGTTTGACTTTATCACGCCTTCAAAGATTTAATAACAAGAAATCGTGAACCAGAGCTTGAGAGTCATATACGTCCGTGCATATAGCAGCCATTCATTTATCTTCAGCACAACAAAGAAGGGAAATGCTTCAGATAACAGTGAGCCAACTACATCTACCACTTCCTTTCAAGTAAGTTTCAGTTCTTTTCCTTTCTGAAGAAAACCCATCTTTTCATTTGAATCCAGAAAGACTTAAAGAATAAATTCATATGTACGTATTTGTTTAAACCCTGCACATAGACATTGAAAGAAAAAAACGTATTCATTTTCCAGATTAAGTTTTATACTTCCATCCTTCAAGCAAAAAGTCAAACAACAAAACTGATAATGCTGGAAATAAGTAACTGCATGTTTGTAGACACATTGAGAACTCTACACTTGGATTGAAGACATTTTCTAAAATACATTTCCTACTTCACCCAGAGGCTATAAGCTTCATGCAAGATGTGTGCCCTCACTACTGCTGTCCCTCATCCTATGCCTTCTTGTGCCCCAGGACCCACTGGATTTATTCCTTCTATGTTTTCCCTTCTCCTACCAAGGCCTGTAGCAGTCTCTCTCTTCCCTCTTTTTCAGAGAGCTGCAGTAAAAAATATTTTATTTTTACGTTCAAGGTAAATTTCCTGAATGTTGAATGCTTTTGACAAAAGCAAGGTAAGGCTGATCATAACTGCTCGCAGCGGGATGCATCACCTTTCAGGTTTGACCGTCCAAGAAGAAAACCAGGCTTTTCAGTTGAGCTGGTGTGCAGGCAGAGAGCTCTGCTTGTTGTTGTATAACTGTTATTCTCCCCAAAATAGAAAGCAATAACTCTGAGGCTGTCAAAGTGCTTCTCCAAGTAGGTGACAAAGCCTGCTCCGCTCTGGCCATAGCCCTCAGCTTTCCAATAAGGATAAAACCAAGCATCTAGACGCTGAAAATGACACTGTATAAAGATGCAGAGAAACCTGTGATTTGAAGAAAAATTGAAATTGTCAACGTTTTTGCAGAAACAAAGATGTGACAGAAGGAACGCGCTGGTAGTAAACAGAACGGAGGATTATATGGAGAAAGTAAAATTGATTGCTCCTATGAGAGAACAGAGGGCAGTAAATTAAACTGCCTGGTAGAGCATGTACAGTTGATTAAAGCAAGTACTTTCAAAGTACAATTGGTGCATGGTACTTGCTGCTACAAGATATTACACAGATTATAACAGGATTATAAAAGGATTAGATCCTTTGTTCTGCACAGAATGTATGTGTCCATTTATATTAGATCAGTACAGCAATTAATGGATTTAATTTGTACACAAAACTTGTAAATAATCTGACAAATTGTTGGTTGGTAGTTACATTGATAGAAACAACACACATGCCAAAAGGTGTCCCTTCAACATTCTTAATAATGGGTTATTTAATCATACCTATATTGGTATGATTTTTCAGTTCAAAATGTTTTTATTTGGTACTTACACGCAACTAAAATTGAATCCGTTTTCAAATGAAGTGTTTTCTCTAAAACTGAGTTGTCCTTAGAATTTTCCTTGCATCTGAAACGTTGACATTTGGGGGGGTGGGTCTCTGTTTACAAAAGCAGTCGTTCAAAAATCCTCCACAAAACACCCTCTGTGCTGCTGCTTTGCTGGTGGAATTCCTTTGTGAAGTGTCTGATGTATTTTGTCCTCAGCCAGCATACTGAGTAAGCCTTGCCTCCACGAGTGAACGCATCAAGCCCAGAGCACGTTCACTGAAGCCCACTCAAATGCTTGGGCTTTTAATCATGTTATTTATGTAAATCTACTTTAAGAGCTTGTAAGCACCCTTGCAGACCCACATCTGGTCCAGTTTTGGAGACACTAAAAAATCACCTGCTGTTTGCCACTGTGATTCCCATTGGCCATGAAGCATGGATATGTTGGTTGCATGTATGCAAAAGATATATGGCTTTTTAGAACAGGCTATCAACAACTCAGAAAATTCCTTCTAGAAGCTGTGAGATAAACACGTCCCACCTCCTCCATCAACATATCACACTTAATGCAGAATTTTTAGACCAGCTCGGCATGAATTATGACCTCTATCCAAACAATGAGAGTCACAGTTCTCCTTCTTGCCACCATCCTCTGGCACAGCTCCAGCATTATTCCTGGAGCACAATCATCTTTGAAAGATGGAAGACTTTATATAATTGAGGAAATGAAACAATACCATAGTTGAGATATATGGGATATGAAGTAAAATCAAGAGTTCTATGATTCTAGTCCAAGCCCTTAAATGTATTTTTTAAGTGATGTGGGGCAGGTTGTTTAAAAGTTTCAAATAGTAATGTGCTTTTAGATCTCCAAAGAAAAATGTGCATTTCGCAGCATTTTAGGATGATGAAGTTAATCTTTTGAACTCTGTTCATTTTTGAATCTCAAAGGTCTTTTGTTTGAGTGAACTAGAAAGCACATTTTTAGGTGATGATTTCATGTCTTCCAAATGATAGTTTTTCATGTAATCATCATAGTAACACTTCTCACAGAAGACTCTCAAGGCGGTTTTTACAGAGCTTGATACGGTCTCATGCAGCACTTACTCATGCTGTCAGTGTAGCTGCTACTGTACACACAAGGAAAGAGGATCAGATGGGTTAAATGTCACTCAGCAAGTCAGATACAAAGTTGAACAGGAACCTGTTTCTCCTGGTTCAACATCCTGGCAATTTTTTTGCTACTGAGCAGACATTCATCTGGAACACCCTCACGAGTACCTGAACCCTGTGGGTATTCATTAAAGGCATTTCCATTTTCTGGCTGGACCAGCAATGTTATCAGAGAGGTTCTTAAGCATTTCCAGGGCTTCCAAATAGAGATGAATAGCAAAAATGAGAATGAAATGATCCCAGTGTTAATTGTTTTCTCATTGGAAGGAACAACCAAATCCTGTAATTTGACTTCTTGCTTAGTAGAGGCTTTCAAATAATACAAGTGTCATATCTCAGTCTCAAATACAGAGTTAAATAATAATCCTCAAGAAGCTGTTGTTGTGAATACTGGAAATGTATCCTGTTTGCACATGGCTTTGTATCTTTGCCCTCTGATCTCTTCCCTGGACTAACCCTAGCACAGTGACCTCAGCCTCCTCCCCACGCCCTGTGACACCCCTAGGCATGACGGCATACACTGGCAGTAATGTGGCAGGGTATGTGTGCTGTCTGAGCAGCCCAACCACGTGCTGATTAATACATTGACTGCTGCCACACTGAGTGTGTAACAACAGTGCAACTCGCTTTGACTCACCCTCTGTGTCTGGCCATGGATTGCCAAAGTACTTGTACAGATTTAGTGTCCCTTGAGACTTATCACATTTTCAGCTGCAGCAGAAGTTGGCTGAGAGATCCCAAAGATACGGGAAGGAGAAAGTGAAAGGCAAACAATTTGAGTAAGTGTTGTTTCCTTAAGAAGCTTAGACTAACAAACTAAAATGGGCACCAGAGGGAGAGAAAATGAAAAACTCCAAGGTCCAAAGACCTTGCTCAAGTTCTCACAGAAATGTAAAACAGATACGGACACTGATCCTTTAAAGCCTCTGCGCCAGTATCTGGAATTTGGAGAGAATACTGATGGATATTTCAAGAGGTAGCCAGTATAGCTAGTACGCCAGGTTTTAAATGCATAACCTATGAGAGTGTACTGCTGGAAACGTTAAAATACCATCTTTATTATTCCTAAGAATATACGATGTTTGAAATTTAAACCGGACAAAATGAGAATATGCATTATCACAGAATGACTCCGAACTGACCCATGCATGGAGATGGTGGCCTAGCAGGTCTTTTTCTTTGCTAGAAAATGCATTATATGTTAATTAAGTGCCCAGGTATTAGTGGCTTTATCGCATGACTCATTAAATACTGAGTTAACCTTAATATACCTTCCTGAAGTTGTCTGGATAAACATTTGTATTGATTCAGATTGTTCTGGTGCAGGTTGTACTTAAGTGTAATGGATGAAGTCTGCATAAAATAAATTAAAAAAAAAATCAAATATTCAAGGCTGGTGATGTAATAAAGATGTATGAAGACAGTCACCAAAAGAGCTGGACTAAGTCATTCAGCCACTAGAGGGCAAAATCATTACACTGTAATCTCCACTGCAGGTCTTGGTGTCTTCGGAAGGATGTAATCAGAGTTGGTTTTTACAGTACAAACTGAATAAGAGATCATTCAGCACTCCATTGGCAGAGGTGGTAGCAATGAATAGTTAAAGTATTGTTTTTGTAGGATTGTCATACGCAAACAGTTACTAGCAACTATATGGAAAAAAGCCTATATTTTATTCCATGGAGCTGCGAACAAAAGTGACGGTCATCCAAGGCGTTTTGACCCTTAGGTTCACAGCACCGGCCTTTCCCACTTCAGATCATGAGTATCAGTAGGAGGCTGCATGTGTGGATCAGGAACCACACTAGGAAAGTGATGAGCATTTTGCTGTGAGGTTTCCTAATGGTTTATTGATACAAGATCAGCCAAGAGACTTAAAATTATTTTGTGAGATTCCGGAGATGTTCAGAGCCTCATCTGCAACCCTCCACTCAGTTCTGTCTTTGACTTTCCAGTATCATATGTTCCTGGTCTCTCCACTGGCTCTTGTCCTGTCCTGCACCTATGCTGATTTACCACCAAATATCTATTCTGTGCTCCCACCAAAACTCCCACTCTACTGTTCAGGGATCAAGGCTGGGTCAGGCTTGGTTTAAACCCAAACAGATCTTTCTCTGCTTGCCATGAGGTAGATCAGAGGGCTGCCTGTGAGAACAGACAGAAGCAGATGCCAAATAAGAAATCAGTAGCAGGATAATCATATAGTGTAAGTCGTAAGGAGTTCCCAGCTTCCAGCAGTGTACCTCAGACTCCTCGAGTGAGAAATGTTATCTTTGTATGTAATACACTTCAAAGAATTTGCCTTCTGCGAACAACTACACTCATCCCTTCAACTCATGTAAACATTAGCATCCAGATGGCTGCTCCCATCATGTGCTCAGAGACACATGATCTGTGTCAGATGATGCTGAAGGGGATGACAGGTTGCTTCTTCTTAGTGCCCGAGGAAATCACCTTCTGCATAGACTAGCAACAAGAATGCACAGCTAGGATCGTGTAGTTGTCTCTCACAAGCACCTCACTTTGTTTTTAACATTCCCAGTGCAGGGAAATCTAACTTGTTCCTCCCTGAAGTGCCTCAGTAATTAATTCACTTGGTAAAAGACCTGAATGAGACGGCCTTTAGCATAGTCGCTGAATTCTGGAAGTACTTAAAACCTGTGACTGAATCATCCCCTCACTTTCTTTTAGACATGGAAATAGATTTAATGTCTCCATTTTCAATCTGAATCACTCTTACTGGTCTTCTCTGGACCACCTCTTTTTCAGCTTCTATTAGGGAATCCGGATATCAGATTTCAGGAGCAGTTGGACTTGCACCAGATAAAAATAAAGACATCATTCTATATTCTTCTGTCTATAAAAGCAAGGACTATATTATCCTGCTGGCCACAGCACCGCACCACCTGCTCATCTGCTTCTGATTATTTGTGATGACTCGAGGCTTTTGAGCATTAACTTGTTATAGCATAAATTCTCCCATCCTGTAATCACGACCTCTATTCTGTGGTGCACGTTCTTACATCTGGCTGTATAGAAATGCATATTACTTGCTATCGAGCTGTCTCAGATACTCCGCGTTCTGACTAGTTTTTTGTTGATCCTTATTGTTTACATCACTCGCAGACTTGGTAAGTGATGGTTTTATGCTTTCCTTAAAGCCATTACTAGAGATATAACAGCATAGAACCAATCACTATGTGACACAGAAACACATTCTTTGATGATGCCTTCTTATTTCCCCAATTTATAACTGCCAGTTAGCCAGAATTTAAACAGTTCATTATGTGCTGTAATGAGTCTGTATCATTCTGGTTTCTTGATTAAAATGCTTCAAGTTAACAAAACAAGTATTTTAGAGACCTACTTACCTTGATCAACCAAACTTGTAATGCCATTAAAAGACCAAATTATTTGGGCAAGATTTGTTTTCCACATTAATTTGCATTTATTTTGTTTCCATCCTTTCATTCCTTTCTAATCAAGTAATGTAGCCCATGTCCCATTACGTTACCCAGAATTCTTGCCGGTCTGGCAAGCCATGATTACCCTGGTCACCTTGTTTACCCTCTTGAAATATTGGTGCAATATTTCATCCAGTCCTCTGGAACGGTGTTCCAAGATTTACTGAAAATCAACATTAATCGCCTACAGATACTCTGTGCCAGCGCCTTTAAAACTTCGGATGCGAGTTACCTAGACCTGCTGATGCCCGGCTATTAGCTTCTGTTTAGCATCTCCCTCAGAGCCTGTTGTAATGGAACGTATCTCATCGTCATCGTACTATATTTGTGTATCACCTGGCTCTTCCCCAAATGCAGACCAGAAATACTTACTGAGCTCCTCCATCTTCCTGTGTTATTGTTCACATTTCTACTGTTTCCATCCAGTGACAGACTCACACTATTGCTAAGCTTCCTTTTTCCCCAGGTTTCTGCAAGTTTTGCCAGGTAGTTTAAACATTCTCCTTAATTCTCCATAACTGTTGCTCACAGGTTATTCCTGCACCATTTTAATCCTGTATCAGTTGCCCATAACTCCCAGCTCTCAGTGTGTGTACACTGCTACAGATCCCCATCTTCACATTCACCCTGTAACTCTCAGCTGCCCCTCTCAGCTGTGGCACCCCACGGCTTCCCCTCACCCTTCTAACCATGGTCCCCTCATCCTCTTTCCAGTTCCCCACCTTTGTGTGAGCTGGACTCTCCACATCCCCAGGCTGTGCTCTATGCCTCTTCCTTGGCACCTTATCACAGGCAGCTGGGCAAAGACGGTGAAAGGCTTAGGGAGAGAGGTGGTTAACTCAATGCCAAATGTCCATGCTACCATCTGGGCTGTTATTAGGCGTATTTTTCTTGTCACAGCGCTGTAGATGCTCACTGACGTGAGGCTGATGCACTATAAAGAGCTGAAGATTTATTTATCTTTTTTTGATAGTTGTACTGAATGCGTCAAGTAAACGGTCCGTGCCTTATAGCCTTGCTGGGACTTGGGGCTGAAATTACTGTTTGCGCACAGCATTTTTCGTTACTCATACCCACATTCTTCCTGTTTGGGTGCTAGCAGAGGGAGCGCACCGTGGAGATGAGAAGGATGCTTTCATTGCAGCTGTCTGGCAGCACAGCTGGATAAAACAGAAGTCTGGTAGTGATATGACTCTGAGATACACGTAGCTGGGAAACCACACGCGTGCACTTGGCTGGAGGGTGTGAAGTGTCGGATTGCTCACGCTGTATTTCCTTTCAGGCCGTCAGACAGGCTGTGTTTAGCTGTGAGTGTTGTATGAGGATTGTTTTGAGGGCAGTCACTGTGCGCTGCGCTGGATCAGAACTCATCAGTGCTTTACAAACCTGACACCACTAATTGCCAGAGACGGCACGTTGGGGTTAACCAGGAATGCTCTATGGGGGAAAACAAATTCCACTCCCACTGATGTGCTGCTACCAGATACGATTAGCGTTTTTTGATCTCTTCAGCTCCTTGCCCATGGATTGATGCATTCAGTCGACGGGGCTGTGTTTTCTGCTTGAAAAGTGCATCGTCCTACCAGAATCGGTGAATAAACACTCAGAGCTTCCGTCTCCGATTCACGTATGAAGGGGGCGGAGGAGCCTCACCCGCCGCCGGTTCCCTCCGCGCCGCCGTCGGCCGTGAGAGGCACGAGGCTGAGAGCGAGGCCCGGGAGCCGGGCCCTCCGGCTCCGCCCGGCAGAGGGCGGCGGTTGGAGCCGGAGCCGGAGCCGGGCGCGGGAGTCCGGGGCTGTCCGTCCCCTCCCCGCCCCGGGGCGCAACGCGCGCACGCGGGCGAGACGGCGGAGAGATGGGTTTTCCTGACGGGCGCCGGTGAGGGTCCGAGCGCAGAGCGACGGTTCTCCGCGTACCGTCGCTTCGCCATCGCGATTCCGAATCCGCTTTAGCGAGGAACGCGCGCGGTTTCCATCCCTCTGGAGCCGCCTTTGAGCGGATGGCGCCGCGCCTGCGCTCCGTGTGCCCCCGGGCGGCCCGGCAGCGATGGGGAGGCGTGCAGCGCGACGCGCCCGACGCACAGTGCGGCTCCCGCGCGCTGCCATTCGCGGGCGGCTCCCGGCAGCCGCGTCGCTCCGCGTTGAGCGCGCGTACGGGCGCGCGATCCGGAGGTGGCGGGGCGGGGGCGCGTCGGGCTCCGCACTGCCTCCACGGCGGTGCCGCAGTGCCGTGCGCTGCCG
>JANHGO010004625.1:0-24610 GCA_024606505.1 Aquila spilogaster | reverse complement strand
AATGTTAACTATTCTATTTTTGGAAAACAGGAGTGCAGTGCCAATTAGCCTGCAGCAGTCTGAAGGCAAAATTCCCCCACTTGTGCTGGCAATTGCTTTACAATACTAAGTCCAAAAATATTTCAGTTAGGGCAGACTTATCAGAAAAGATAGAAGGAGCATCTGAACAGTGGGGGGGAAAAAGTAATAAGGGTTTGCCCACTGTAATGGCTTTGAATGCTTTCACAGTGCAAAATACCATACAACCAAATGAAATAATGGGAAAAAAGGGAAAATACCTTTTGTGGCTTTTCCCAGCCCCAACATCTCAGGCACAATCTGCAGCAGCAAAACCTTTCTTATTATCTCACTTCTTAAAAAAATTTGAAAGTCTGCTATGGATTAATCATCCTAAGGTACAAATCATCCTTGCTGTTTCTGTAAGGATACAGCAACATACCTGTTGTAACACTGCTTGCCCATATCTGCAATAATCTTAACATTCCCTTTGCTTATCACAAGTTTATTGTTCAACTTACAGAACATTAAGTTGCAAAACAACAACAAAACCAAATAAAAAAAAATCCAATACAACTATGTAATACATTGTAAAGATACTATTAAATAGCGTTGGGCTTTCCTTTCTTTATTATGCTGTGTTTTTATTAAAGTGATTAAATTGTTTATACTGCTTTACCATGAACACCTCAAAAAGCATGTGCCTGTCATTAAAATGGTATCTGGTTATGGATTATCTGATAATACATGTAATCTTTAGTTTTCCAGTCAATAGAATAACAGTAATTAAGGCAAGAAGCTAGATATTTTCTATCTGCAATATTTTCTCAAGATTTGATCTTTGTGAACAGTAATAAACATATGGACTGTTTAATAAATGTGACTTTGCTTCAGAGAATTTAAATCTAAATGTTTTAATGAAGCTGTATAGATGCTCTATTGAATGATGTCCTTCAAATAACAAAAAATAAGACACAATAAATCATTACCGTGGTGCATAATCAACCACAAACTATAAAATGTAGATATTAAAAACTAATCACTAATAACTCACAAGTACAAGTTAAGCTAGGTACCAGCATGCTGTGTTTCAACTGATTCCACTACAAGACTTGAGATATACTACATGTTCTCCATAATTATTTTTCTAGGACTTAGTACCAACACCCTCCCTCTTACTTGAGCAAGTCTTGGCTCAGGATTCAGAATTTACATAGGTGGCATAAGAGATTAGAGGCTTCTTATGTGCACTGACATAGCCAGTTGTTGATGCCAAAATGACAGAGGTGCTGAACATTTAAGTGGAGAAAAAGAACCATATTATCGCATAACAGCAAAAAGAGACACTGCCAGAAATACTAAAAAATAATAAATATAATAAACCCTCAATTGGCCTCTAATATGATCTTAGTATTTTTTCTCAATCTCTTCCTACACTGGCTGAAAATAATTATTGAATTATTTTTTCTCTAAATGATGAATGAACAGTGAATTCAAAAATCACGAAATGTCTTATGAAAAACTTTTGATGACAAATACTGTTCTCATTTCAGTAAATACATATATATTTAACACTATTAGACAAGGAAAGCTTTGTTTCTCTCTACTCATTATAACATGGCTTTTTCTTACAGGGTTTTACAATGAATTGAGAACTGCAGTTCAAGTCATGTTCTTACACATTTGCTAGGTGAAAATGGCTCTGTGATCTAGCTAAATCTCATCAGGACGCAACTGACACAATAGGATTTGCTGCTAACATAAATCCTCTGTAACACAAGAAATGGGGAACAGAGACAAGCAAACAGGAAATCCAAATTACAGGTGGAGCAGTGCAAATAAACCCCTGCCTAAGCAAATATGTTTACATTTCTTGTATTCAGTACCAGAAATGGCCAGACTAGATCACTATGACTGACTAGTGGAGACTTCTGTAACAGCTGGTATGGCTAATGCCAGTGGGCAGGACTCCTGCACACACAGGAAAACCTGCCTTTGCAAACAATGGATATTGCACTGACACCACGCAAAACATTTATGTCTGTAACAAAACTAACTGCTTTTTTCAGTAGTTTCCAGGAAACAGTAAAAATGTTCACGATATTATGTGCTCCTGCATGGCTTCTACAGCTATAAGACCAATTCTCCAATAGTTTTCCTTTGTGTCACTTGGGTTCTGCCTTGGGTGGGGAGACAGTTCTGATACATCCAGGACCTTTCAAAGACAGTCAGAAAGTAACAGAAACTTTCTCTGTTCCTGCCCCATATCACTAAGAAATATATATAAAAGCAATCAAGGCAAAACACAGGAAAATATAGTACAGAGCCAGTGATTAAAGTCCTCCTTAAGCTACTGCTGAGAGCATACAAAATCTTCTCTTGACATAACACAAGCAGCTTTATTTTGAGGCAGTATTTCTTGAATCAAGAAGGAGCAGCATATCAGGAGAAAGGCATGGCTTGAGCCCCAGGGTGGTACAGGCCCCTCATCAGGTGGGGGTTGGCTAAGGTTCATGTTGGAGAACAGGTATAGCTCTTACCTTTCAATTCACCACTACTCATGCCTAAGCAGATGCATGACATTCATACTGCTGACAGATTTAAACAACAAGAAACTTTAATCAGTTTTGTTGGCACTAATCAGGCAAATTGGGCTTTAAGCATCACTTGTTTTTCAGTAGATGCACAGTAGATGCAGGATAAAGTATGGGTCTGAGGCCACTAACTAGGGAGAATGTTCACTACTGTCCCTCTGACCTGTGATGGCACCTGCTGTGATTAACTTTACAGCATTTTCAGAACTGGGAAAAGAAGCCCCAAACACAGCTACTGCCCAGTTATTCGTAAAACACAGAAAAAGGATCTCCTTCACAAACCAGCTCCTTTGAAACTTACTCATATGCATCACTGCCCACAGGTATCACAGGTCCCCAAGACAGTAAGAGATATGTACAGAGGTTATAGGACAATCCAACCATACAAAGAGTAAAATTAAACGAAGATGAAAAAAAGTCATTTGATGCTATTTTAATATGTGGATATCATGGTTACCTCCAAACAATGATCTGAATAAGTCTAGTAGCCATTATGTAAGAGTAGGGATTTGAATTCATAGGGAGATTCGACCGATATATGTGCTGAGCTTTTAAAGAGAAGAATGAAAAGAGAATAAAAGATCTCACAATTTATCCAAGTCCCAAATGTTACAATAACATATTTTAAAATATTTAATATACGAAGCAGAAAGTCTTTAGTACTAGAGCATAGCAAATTAAAATAGGCAATTAAAACACAACATAAAGTTAAGAGATAATATTAACTTTAAGAAATGATGCAGTGTTATAATTGCAAAGACAGTTAGTTGTTGCATAACAAAACTGTTATTTGATGACTGCACATATTCTACCTCACAGTTACTAATACAGCTATATCTAAAAAAATACTGAATTTTAATTAAATTGCAGGAAAAACACATTCCGCCACCCTAAGAAATAGCAAACTGCAGAGAAAAACACTGTACTTTGATCACAGAAAGTGACCAAGACACTCTCTGTAATAGTTCTGTGCTGAGAGTTCTTCTGACAGGATTTAAACATTAAACTAAATCAAAAGAAAAATCACACAGCAGCGCTTTTTTTGCAAATCCTGAAAAACATGTAGCTCCTCTTGGGTTGAGGATAGGATATATGATGTAAAATCAAATTTTAAAGTCTCCAAGGTAGGTTTTGTTTAACAAATAATTTTATAAATTGCCTTTGATTTTAGGCACAAAAAATGAATGGAGCTTGAACAAATTAGCTAATAATTTCCTAATCACGGATATTTAAAACTGTCAATTTTGAGATACATACACAGTCAAAATTGGACCCCAGAAATTCCATGCTTTCATCTTGTAAGATCTGGTTTGAGATATTACATATTAATTCTAGGAATGTGTCTGAACACAAATAACTTTGCTCTTCTAATACCATTGTATTAGCTTAAAGCAAAACCTAGTCTAAGGAGTAATTTATATTTTTGGAAACAGGAGAATCTTCTCCATTGCAGAGCCATCGATAGGTGAGGTCAGCACAGCAGATACACACAGGAACCACTACTTCGTAACCTCAGAGAATGATGGGGTACATACAACCTGATAAATGTATGAATGGGTTACATCAATTTCTGCAATCATATATGCATAGACAATAGTGTGTGTTGCAAGCTAAAGACAGCACGCTTAGAAATTAAAAATACATTTTGCTAAAAATAACCTGAAGGTATATTTAGAAGGATACGATGATGGAAAAAGGAAAATTAATGAGAGCCAAATAACCCAGTGATCACTGTATTTTTAATCATATTCTGCTATATTTATTCAAAGAGAGGTTTGGTTGCATGATATTTATTTTGTACCTATGCTGCGATAGCTAGAATAACTTGTTTTTACATTACAAATATTTGGCTCAGTAAAATATTCATTATGTTATAGGCTTGATTTTCAACAACCTCATCTGGCACAGCCTGTAACATAATTCAATCACAAGCCCAATTCCAAGCTCTCTTATATTAGTTACATACTGCTGTGTGCTGATGCTAGAGTGATATTCATTTTTTGGGTATTTAATCCCAACTGCTATGACTTAACTAGATAGATTTAGGCTTTATGCTTCTAAAGGTGGGGAAATTAATCCCATTCTTTTCAGGGCACAAGTTAATTTATGCAGGAAAATATAAAGAAAAAAGCAATTGAATTTTGTCGTTGCAGAACTACCAGTATGTTTTCCTTTTTAAACTATCTCATTTGTATGGAAAAAAAGAATAGAAAAACAGAAACAAACAAACAAAGAACACTTAAAATGTTACAAGTATCCAAACAATTCTAAAATTTCTTAAGTAGTATAGTTTGTTCTATAGCAGCTTCAAAAACTCTTTAAACAGACGGATCAGTGAAACTGCTATTCATGTTTTACCATTCAAGAGGAATTTAAACTGCTGCCTGAAACACCAATTATGAAATATACTCCACATACAGTGTGAGAAAAAATACCTTGTTTGCTAAGAAACCATGCAGAAAAAGCGAACGTAGCATTTTACAGATGTTTTGTTTCTTGGGAAGAGATCAGTGACAGAGGAAAAGATCACTGTTAACGCTGTACAGTTAGAAAAAGTGAAAAATCTTTTAGATTTTTTTTTATGTTAAATTTCATTGCTTTTTAACGAAATGATTACATTTATGGAGCTATAAAGGTTTAGCAGATGTTTAATGGCCTAATTAAATTATTAACTTTTGCTTCTGGTTTCATAATGTTTTGTCAAATCAACAAGGATGGTAGGTTTTAGTAAAATAGCTAATAATTTTCACTGCACTCCACATGAGGTGTTAACCCTTTTAAGGCGTACTACCAAAACCTGGGTTTATTCAATGGATACAGTGATAGCTCTTCTGGAGCTACATTTGTAATACTTAGAAAAGAGAGAAAAGCAGCCAAGGTGAGTCATCATCTGAAACTACTTCTAAGTCACTGCTCAAGTGTATGGCAGACCCTCAATATTCAAGATATAAACATCATTATGTACAACATTTCAGAGACTGAAAAGCTGCCTATGGGAAGTAAAATACACAAGAGCTTTCCAAAGAATTATATCAAGGAGACAGCCTTGAAGGGGAGCAATTGAGGATACTGAGTTGTCCGGTTCACCAAAGAACCTGCAAATCAGCAATGTTCACATTATACAGGGGCTGAAACAAAAAATTTCTCCTCAATATCCACACAACTTAATGGCAGATTTCAAGAAAGGCCAGTACCCTGCTGAGTGCACTCCCCAGCCATTTTGTAAATTCTAACTGGCTGTTCCTTCTGTGCAAAATAAAGGAAGTTATGGGCAGTTCTTAAAGTGACAAATGCTTGCTGTTTCACTTACCTAAAAATATACTATTTTTTTAATGCTGGTCATGGAAGAAAAACATTTTTTCAAAAACATCTGTTTCTACCCAAAGGCCCCCCCTTGTCACCTCTCAACCTCACTCCGAAATAAAAATCAAGGATAAGGAATATAGGGAAGAACAGTTTAGGAGGATTTGCCTTTTCTCTTATAGCTATCTCTGAGATCCAGCAGATGGTCCCTTGCCAACTTTAAACTCCTTATACAACTTTTTTTCTTGTATTAATATTTTCCTGCTGCTGGCTTTCACATACTGTTGTGTAAGGTGAATACAATGTGTCATACCCATACAAGAAAGTCACTAATAGAGGTCCATATGCAGAACAGAAAAACCTGAACTTCTCTCCACAAAAATACCATAGCAATTAAAAAAAAAACCGTAAAACTATTTGGAAGCTGAAAAATTTATATAAGAGAAAAGTAGAATAATAATGTAAAAAGCAATGAGTGGGACAAAATTTGTCTTCAGTGGCAGTGGTTTAATGGAGATAAAGAAGGAAGATAATAGGATAACAGTTCATATTTTAATGAAGATAAAGACAACAGATAAAGAAGGAGCAGGAGGAATGCGTTCTGCATCTTTCACTACAAGCTGAGATATTTTCTTAGAGAGATTTGAGATAGTTTAATTATTTAATAGAAACAGTGGCACATTCACTTTTCACTATATTCAAATTCCAGGAAGCTCTCCCAACGTAACCACACTGATTTAATCTTCTAAATGCTTAAAAAAATCATGCAAAAATATCCTATAGGTCAACTGATTTTTGATAAAGATTTCCATTCATTTATATGTTCCACAATGACTAAACACTCAATGGGGAAAAATATTATGAACAAAGGCTTTAATTTTTGCCTTACACATAGAATTCAGTATTACTTTTAATGTACAAATATAAAAGGACTCTTTTGCATGAGGCATAGAAGTATTCTAGCACAGGATAAAGAAGGAAATTGAAGAGGCAGAGCTGCCTCAGGGAAGGAAATTTTAATGTTAGGAAAAACTACTTTCTGCAGTTATGAACACTAAGAATAATGTCACTTCTTCCATTTCCAGTGTTTAAAACAGAAAGCCAAGTTTAAGTGCTGTTACCTGAAACCTTGTAAGAGATAAAGATTCATGAAGTTATATCCTTACACCCCACCAACCTACAGAACAGAGTAAACTGAACTCAGATAAGATCTCCCACACTACTTTGTAATCATTTCTTTTCAAATCCATTATCTGCAAGAGGGAAAACGCATCTCTTCAGCCTTAATATCACCAGCAATACTTTAAAGTCAGATTCTAATCTTATGGTCTGACATTCATGAGTCTCAACTGATGACTACTAGACACAAATACAGTCATTGGCAATGCAACTCACTTTTTTGTTGAGGCTTTAATGTCAATACATCTCTGCTATTGACATCTGGAAGCACTGCAAGGAATTCTGAACATTTGAATTCCATTGTCTTGTCCTTTCTACATCTGATGTTTATTCTGCAATAGAATGGAAAGAAAAAAAAGAATAATTCCACCAGTTATTATAAAGTGACCTCTGCTCAACTTAATTAATGAATTAAATTAGGAGAGTTACCATCAATTATTTTAGAAACAAACAAAAGCATAGAAAATAAAAGACGATATTTTAGGTCTAGAATTGATTTTTTTCTGTATACTAGATGTGCTTATTTTTAACTACAGATAAGTTAAGTAGGAGGCCACGCAGTATTATTCCCAGTCCACTATTTAAGATACATCCCACATTTGTAGGAAATTATCTCTCTAAAATTTCATTTTTCATTTCTTCCTTTTAAACGCTTTTAGTAAAGGAATCTTAGAAATTTCTCTTTGTCCAATTCTCACTACTGAAAAGTTTCTGATGAAAAAATTATCTACTTTTTACCTAGTTACCAACAGAAGTCACAGCTACACAAAATATCCCCTAGCACCACAAAAGGATCTGCTGAGAGTTGCTTCAGTCAGTATTTCTGCAACCAATCTTAATCACATTGTGACACGGCACAAACTCAGATGACCAAGAATGTGATGGAGACTTATTTAACATTTATTTTTGGAGGACAGCCTTCAGTATTGATATTCAAGACTTTGAAAGGGCTGGAAATCCCAGATCTCTTACTAATACTCCCGCTGCTTCCCTTTCTTTATCCTCCTATAGTTGTTGAGTATCATGTGCTCTGCTTGGCTACCCTATCAAGAACATTGTCTGTAAAGAGAAACATCACCCAAGGGTAATCAATCTAGCAAGAACGTATAAAAAGCTTTTGGTGATTGAAATACATCTTGGTAAACAAGATTTCATCTGTAAACAGTAAGAAGATGACTCCTGTGAAATTCAAAACTTTGGGTCTCAACAGTAAGGAACTGAACTGTAAAATGTTTGTTCTCTTGTATTTTGCAATAGTTTTCCAATACACAGACACACACCTGGCAGCCACCTGAAATGCAAACTAACGCTTTAACCTTTAAAAATCAAAAGTGATCAGTAAACCTTTCTTCTCATATACCATCAGGACTACTCGGACATTTTAAGGCAATGGCAGCGTGAGTGGCAATACTTTTATTGAACTCCAAAAACAAGAAATTAAATATCTTGTCATTTATTGTAGAGAGACTGAAAAAGTTATGCTCAGACTTAAAAGGAAAAAATAAAATCTGTGCTCCAATTGGTTGTACTTCCATGCTGCTCGTATGAACATTACAGGAGTATGAGACACAAATCTGTAGGAATACATATGAAGATTATTGAGGAGTATGAAATAAAAATCTGAGAAAATGTGTGACAAAGATGGAACAGGATTTCAGCTTATTTTTCATATTAAACCATGCTTTTCTTGCCACAGATTTGCACGCAAGGAGCTCTTCCCCTTAGCTCAAAGTCCAAAACTCTGGAATCTCTACAGTAATCACTAAAGCACAGCAGCTGTTTTCCCAGTAATGACTATGCTGGAATACCATAAAAATTCTATCAAATCCTTGATACAAAGATTTTTTTCAAAACTTCTAAATATTATGAGCAGTAAGGAGCAAGTGTAGACAACATAGACAAGATAAACAGCAGCAGCCATAAATTTAGCTTCACTTCCATTAGTGTTTATGTTGTTTATGAAAAGGTTTGTAAAACGTGCAAGCATCCAATTTATTCCTCCTTGCAACAGCTATGGGAGAACACAACTACAAATGCACGTTTCAGTAGAGACTATTTTAAAATACAGAATGTTATTTTGACAAGCAGATAACAGCAAAAAAAAATTCATTATTTAGTGGAATAATTGGTGAATGCATTATACTGTCAACACTTAACTACTATAATTAACTTATATAATCAAAGGTGCCCTAGAGCTTTTATTGTTTTATATTAATTTGAAAAGAATTTATTCTATTACACTCACTTCTTCACTAATGCAAATGAAACTAATAAGTTAAAACTTGAAGTTATTTAAAAACATAAATATGACACATTTTAACCTTAGTGTGTTGGATCTGAAGGCCATATATTTTCAAATACATTGCACTTCATGCCTTAATGCGCTACCTGTGTTGTATGTGTTACCTATGTCCATACTGGCACTGTAACAATGGCTTTACTAATTAGAATATACTGTCAGTAGTTCTCAGTCCTTTTTCCACCTAAGGCCACTTCTAGAAAGTGGCTTACCATGACTGGCTCACTCACCTCTTTGGAGACATGCCTTTAACACCGTAATAAGACCCATCTAATTCGATGTGCTTTTATTACCCTGTGTGCTCCAGTCAAGCATAAACTGCTGATTTTGGGATTAGCTGCTTTTGTCTGCTAATCTGTCCTTGACTCATAGGACAAAATGCATTCATGGAACAACAACTATTTTGAAACATTTCAAGAGTTGTTTCTGAACCACATTCTGACTGACTGACTTTAGAGAAATCTTCATGTGTTGCCAAGACTTGGGGGCATTTGTGGACTCTCTGTATGAGAATCAACTACGTATTACGCACATATGCAATGCTTACATACAGGAAAATTTAGCCTAACATTATGGTATCAGATAATCTAACAGCAGTAAAATGAATTTTTTTTAATTTTCACAGAACTGAATAAAGATCACCAGAACTGGCTGCTTGAAACCATACCAAAAACTGCCATGCAAAACCAAAGATATGTTGCTACAAGCTTTTAGTGAACTATTTTAAATACTGTTGAATATCGGAAAGACAGTTTTAGCACTCTTGGCAACTCCACACTGGAAAAATACACAGTATTCTAATTCATATGCATATGTATAAATATATGTATATGTATATTTTAATCTTAGAGAATACACTCATTTGCCAGGAACTCAAAATGTCAACAGGAAAACAAATGGGTTTTTATGCTACTGGCCTGTCATCAAAAAGAATCCATGAATACCAAAGGAATTAGAAAGTACACTGTTTCAGACTGCAGGAGAGACATATGGATCATCTGTTGAATTTCTTGCTAACTGCGCTTAGCTAGCTTGGTTATCATGACAATTTTAAGAACTATAAATCTCTTTAGGTTGACTCTGTTTAGTTGTATTTGCTTTTCGTAGTGTTTTTAACAAGTTACCACGTTAGCTTGAAGGAAATTTTCTTGCTTCTCCCTTGGACCAATGAGTCCATTCACATTCCTCAAAAGATTTAGCAAAATCGTAGAATGATTTCATTTGGTAAGGGACCCTGAAGATTATCTAGTTCCAACCTCCCTGCCATAGGCAGGGACACCTCCCTCTAGACCAGGTTGCTGAAAGCCCAGTCCAGCCTAGGCTTGATTGCTTCCAGGGAGGGGACATTCACAGCCTTGCTGGGCAACCTGTTCCAGTGTCTCACCACCCTCAAAGTAAAGAATTTCTTCCTGATACCTAGTCTAAATCTACCCTCTTCCAGTTTAAAAAGATTTCCCCTCATCCTGTTGCTACCTGCCTTTATAAGAACTCCCTCCCCAGCTTTTCTGTAGGCCTCCTTCAGATACTGGAAGACTGCTATAAGGCCTCCTTGGAGCCTTCTCTTCTCCAAGCTGAAGAGCCCTAGCTCTCTCAGCCCGCCCTCAAGGGGAGGTGCTCCAGCTCTCTTATCATCTTCATGGCCCTCCTCTGGACCTGCTCCAACAATTTCATGCCCTTCTTGGGCTCCAAAACTGGACGTCATACTCCAGGTGGGGTCTCATGAGAGCAGAGTAGAGAGGCAGAACCACCTCCCTCAATCTGCTGGTCACATTTCCCTTGATGCAACCCAGGATACGGTTGGCATTCTGGGCTGCAAGTGCACATTGCCAGCTCACACTGAATCTTTCATCTATTGACACTCCAAAATCCCTCTCTCCTCAGGGCTGTTCTCAAGCTATTCTCTGCCCAACCTGTATCTGCGCTTCAGATTGCCCCGACCCAGGTGCAGGACCTTGCACATGGCCTTGTTGAACTTCATGAGGTTGACACAAGCCCACCTCTGAAGCCCATCTAGGTCCCTCAGGATGGCATCCCTTCCCTCTAGCGTGTCAACAGCACCCTTCAGCTCTGTGTCATCTGCAAACTTGCTGAGGGTGCACTTGATTCCACTGTCCATGTCACCTACAAAGATGTTAAGCAGCACTGCTCCCAACATCGATCCCTGAGGAACACCACTCATCACTGGTCTCTACTTGGACACTGAGCCACTGACCACAACTCTCTTGAGTGTGACCATCCAGCCAGTTCCTTATCCAGTGAGTGATCCACCCACCAAAACCATTTTTCTCCAATTTGGTGACCAGGATGTCATGCAGGACAGTGTCAAATGCTTTGCACAAGTCCGGGTAGATGACATCAGTTACTCTTCCTTTATCCAGGAAGGTCTAGTTACATATTAATCCCAAGAGGATGAGGAAATCAACATTTAGCATGCTGAAGACAAGAGTACATTATTTACCCTGTCATTTTGATGCCAGCCAAACCAGTGGCACCTGCATCATTACTGACAAAAAGAAGCATCTGTGCAAGTTCAAGGCTCCCAAGAAGAGTATATCCAGCCTCATATTTAGATGTGTGTGGGGCACAGCCAATGGGACAACAATGCACGGCTCATCAAATGCAATCACATAACACACTGAGGACATAACATGCCTTCAAATTGCAAAGCAAGCACATTAAGAAAAACACTAAGGGTTTGACTGGATACTATTAATGATTTATCTACTTTGTGTGAGGATATCAAAGTGAGACAAAAAAATCTGCATTTAAAAATATAGCTGAAGTTGTAATTGCTAGAATTTGCTACTCCGTCACTATTGAATTCTAATAATGATCAAGGCATGGAACATCACTTGAAGAATTAATGACCACCTGAGGTTAACAGCCCACAGCTAATCCTCAAGCCTTCAGCTTTCTCAGAGAGTCATTAATCCCCAGGAATCGTCCTGTACCTCCATTATTACTTCTAATTTTAAAAGTGAATTTTCTTCTTTTAATTTTCTTTTCACAAAATTAAAGTACTCAATTAGAATGTCATTAAATCACATTGATTACCTAAGAAAAACAACAGCAGAATTAAATTTGTCTATTTAATCATTGAATTCTGGCTGAATATCTGTTATAAACATTTTGTTTCAATCAAGGCTGTGTAATAAAACCACATTAGGCAAAGAAGGGCATACAATTAAAAGATGCAACATATCCTGACACGTTACTTTTATTTTCTTCTTTCTTTACTCCTTGCTGACTAATGTTACATGTGTGAGAAAGTTCCCAATTTTGATTTTGTTTCATCAGACTTCGTATGCAACAGTAGCTAGGGAAAAACAACCATTTCAAAGATCTGATAGTATCAAATCAAAATGACAGAGATGAAAACATTATTAAAAGAACCATGTCATCATAAAATTACTCTGTTTTTAAAAGGTAAAGCCAAGAAGAAAATATCCATGAGATTTTGTATAGTGATCTAGAAACTTAGAAGTCATCATGAAAAAGTTACATGTATGGCCTGCTCTCTGTTGTAATGACACAGAATAAACTTAGGCAACAAGCAGTATGCAGTGCTATGATTAAGTTAGCCTCTGGCATGGTCCATTAGCAGCCACAAAAAGGCCATTATACCTCAGAGCAGCATGTGTTGACACACCAGGTTATAAATTAAAGTGAAATAGATCAATTGCAACAGTGATTTTATAATGAACTTAACTGGGAAGTTTCAAAGCCATTTTACACTGATCTTTGTCAATGCAGTACTCTCAGCTACTGCAAAATACATCCTGTGCTGACACTCTGACAGATGAAATGGCTAATTGCAAAAGTTTTGAAAAATATTGTGTATTCATTTCTTCCCAACTATCTTTCTTGTCTGTGTACAACTATGAACCTGTACTAGCACATACAGGTGTGCACAGTCTAAGCACTTTTACATGTACAATTGGAGATTTGAGGCTGAAAAACAGACTACTACCCACTAAAATGCTTTAGGTCAACATCAACTATAATTCATGAGGAAGTAATCTAAGTTTCAGAGAGACAGGGAGGGAGAGAGAATTTACTGTAACAATATGAAAATGAGGAATTAAAAAAAAAAGACTACACAACTTTAAGCACTTATGCTTAAAATGTCATCCCACTACTTAACAAGAACCAACCTCTACTTTTCAGAAAAACTAGAGTAGCTATAATATTATGGCAGACAGAAAAGGAAAGGGAAGAAAGAGCAAGAGAGAATATGCGTGCAAAAGAGAGAGCATACCCATTAAAAGTAGAAGTAAATTCACTCTGAAATAATTGTAACCCCACAAATAATTATTGACAGTCAACAGAATGAATGTGAATGTTTACAGAGAGGGAGGAAGAGAAGTGAACTCTTGTCTGTCCACACATTCGCAGGCATAGTTTTTAGGCATTTATGTCAGGCTTGGGGAAGAAAAGAACCCACCACACAGGAATTTCATAGAAATGTTTTATGAATACATTTTTTTTATCATCTAAGTTATAAAACTAATCTAGAATTCCATCTCTCATGAGGCCACATGATGCTGATAGTTTGAAAAATATATTATTATAAATATGACCACATGAACAAAATACCGTAAAGTAAACTAGACTATGTGAGGTCAAAGCACATCAGGTACCCTACTGCTACTCCATGAGTTACCCTTCAAGAAGGACTTTGCACATTATTGACTTTGGGGAAAAAGTACTTCACAGCACAGTGTTTAATTAAATAAAATTAAATAAAAGCATGCATCTGGGCACTGATCACTGAGCACATGAAGTTCACATCCAGCTTCCACTGTCCATGTATTGGTACAATTAACCAACAAGTATATATAGTTCTTTCTTCCTTCCTGCTCCCCAGTCAAATAATACTACTACAAATAAATTTTAATTCCTATACTTCAGCTTTCACAGGTGTTGTCATTCCTGTCTATTCATAACATGAAAAATATTGTAAAAGTAATAGAAAATAAGGTATTAAGCGTTATCATTGTAGTGAGCAACATCCATTGCCCAGGAAGCCTTCCTAATGATCTTTGCTTATATGCAACTCTCAAAGCCTTAGCAGAAAATTCTAATACCACAGGCAATTCCTTGTCTGTCAGTGTTCTTATTGCTCCAAATTCCTGTTATTGGTTAAGAAGACCCACGGTGAAAAGTACGTAGGTCACTCTGAAAGTTATGTTGCCTATTTACTTCCATGGAAACTACAACAAATACAAAAAGAACAATAACACTACTTGATAGAACAAATTCTCAGCTTCAGAACACTATTCTCCAACATAGTCACCACAATTAACTATGTATTTGTTCACCAGCAGTGAACAATTGTCTTCATGCCTTGCTCATAAAAAATCTACAAGACCATATGGAACATGGCTTGTCTTCATGTCATTGCTGTTGAAAAACACCACCCACCCACTCACCACTATGTTCATATCCACTGTTTGGACTCCATCAATGTTCAGTAAACATTAGTGAATGTCAATGGGTGAAATCTTTTTCTGCATGGAGGAATTCAATGACACACTTCTGCTTCATACACACTTCCATGTTAGATGCCATTTTGTCATGCTGTCCCTCCGCCACCATCCATTGCACAGCAACCAAATTTCACAGAATACTGGAGGGAAGGTTCAGCCTCTGCTGCCATACCACCACTGTCTGCCTGTGGCATTGTGGGCCAACATAATAAAATAGGAGGCATTACTTTTGGAGTAGCCTTCGTACCTGGAATACAGGTCATACACATACACATCACAGTTGCGAGCTCCAGGGTGAGCACTTGCACCTGCTTAAATTGCTCTCAGGCTCCCACAGTTATAAGTGCCCCCATTTCAGGACCTTCAGTCGGCAAACGCATTTTCAAGGACATCATCTTACTCTCACCCCCACTTCTAGTGCGGCATCCGAAACAAGATCTGAAGGAGCTTCAGACAGTGCCCTGGTACTGTGCACTAGAAGAGCATGTGAGCCCTGTCCCCTGGTGTAGTCTTGATAATTCTGTGTCTTTGTGGAGCTGGATTATAGAACAGATCTCTACCAGAAAAGCAGAGTACTTGCACTGTGTATGTGGCAGCTCCTAGGTTTTAAGGACAGAAATATGAGAAACTTAAGGCCTAGTAACAGTTTCTTGTTTTGCACAATAACCTGGAATAATGGTGTCTGTTTTAATCAGCCCATAGTTAAGTATGTCTTGCTTGGAACAGAAATTGCCTGGATTCACCTCCTGTACATTGCTTGTTTCATGTGTTCTCCTCTATTAAGTACGTGGAAACAGCACAGGTATTAGAAGTCCAGTTTCATTTCCCCCACCCCACTATACTCTTAATATTTTCTCAAGTCTCCTTCACCCCCTGTTGCTGTGCTTTCAATCTCTTCAACTACTGCACTAAGCAATTGAACCCGAAGCAAAGCAAAGAAAAAAAAAACAACACAACTTACTTCCATATAGAAAACTATGACATTCTTCTATTTTTTTTTGCAATTATTTTCAAAGTTTCATATATTCAATATTCAAAGTTCCCATTCAAAATGTTTGCCTGTAAACTTATGAGCTTGTATAGCTGAAGTATAAAAATATTCAGAAAAATTGGTCAGTATACAAACCATTTAAAAAAATTAATTGAAAATATCAATAAATATTTAAAGACTTTTTTTCCATGTCCTATTTTAGCTGTTCTAATATGGAAGCAGATGGAGTAGCATAAAACCAACCACACATGATCCTAAAATATACCTGAAAAATTCAGGTTTTCTGAATGTTTTATTACTCCTTCAGAGTCTTTTTCCTCAAGGTCCCTGCTTGCTTTTTCAGTGTCTGTATTTAGACTAAAGAAAACACACCAAAGGCTTCACCTTTTTAGCACCTTCTCTTTAATCACCTTTATCATGTGAATCACTTCAGTAAGAAGGCTGACATATTTATTCACTATCATGATTACATTATCCAGTCAAGGATCTCAGTATTATTCAAATGTGAAAGAACTCACATGCATTCTACATGTTGTCAATAAGCTAGCCACGAGAAATATTTTGCCTAGGAACTACTGGATGTTGTGAAGTAACAAGAAGGTTACCTGCAGATATAGCTGGCTTTTTCTTCTTTTTTTCCCTCCCAGCTCCTTGCAGCTGCCAGATGGTGTTAAACGGAGAAAAAAATGCTGCACAGAATAGCTGAATTTTTACCAGGTAAGTGTGGCTTTACACACAGCATTTTTATCTACTCAGATGCCTTAGGGGAATTATATAGGCATACTTGATCCAATTAAAAAAAAAAAAAACACCAGAATATTCAGTATGTTCTTTGTGTTCTCTTTCATACACAAAATTATAAATTACATAGATAGAAAAATCTTTCTATCAAAAAATCCCCATCTGATCAAAGCAACAGAATATACAGGAAAAAAAATATCCTTTTACACAGCCTGCTATCATATAAAATAGAATCACAGAATATCCTGAGTTGGAAGGGACTCATAAAATCGAGTCCAACTTGTAATTCTTTCACTATGAAAGCACCGCCTTTAAAGTGATTATAAGCTAGAGTTCTTCCTTTACACCTGGTATCTTTTTGTTACTATAACCATGTGGAGTCCAAGTTATGGACTAAAGGCCCACTATTTCACACCCAAGAGCAAAAGGGGCATAACCTTACAAAGCTTTCAGCAGGAAGTAATCCTGTAATCAATCATGTCACCCAGAAATTCAAATTTCAGGATTTCTCCCTGGTTTTGCAGAACTGTTGCATACCATTATTGATCTTCTCTAACATCTTTTTCTCAACTGACTCTAGCAGAAGATCTCTTCTTCATATTTTCGTCTGATACGTACACAGTTTTAACACAAAACCACAACCCTAAAAGCTAGCAAAGGTTATCACATGGGCTATATGTATTTAATGATTTTAATAATTGCCCAGGGAGGTGGTGAAATCACTGACCCTGGAGGTGTTCAAGGAACACTGAGATGTTGTGTTGAAGAACATGGTTTAGTGAGAACTACTGATGATGATAGGTGGACAGTTGGACTGGATGATCTTGTAGGTCTTTTTCAACCTTGGTGATTCTACAATTCTATGAATAAGAATAATAAAAGACAGCACCTTTTGATATTCTTAACGAAACAGAACGTTTCAGTTGACCGAACTGTGGATTTTGGTTTCATCAAGAATATAATTCAGAGGGCCTCACATGACAAAACACTGAAGTTCTTGGTTTTGTTCTCTTTCCTTTTATAAGTAAAGGAAAATTAAAATGACAGAAGACATTTTTAGATGCAGTAGGAGGAATGAAATTCAGCAAGGCTAAACAGAACTCCAAACATCAGAATCTTACTACTGAAGAGAGAATGGGGGAAACTTTCGTGGCCACATATGGTCCCAACTGAAAGAGCACTTCCCACACTAAGCTTCCTACTAGTACTTTATGAAACATTGGTTTAAAATTGATTCAAAAGAAGGATGACCTAGTGAGTCACCAGTCACCATTTAAGGGAACATAAGAAATACCTTCAAGACCCTTTGCCATATGATTGATCTGATCCTATTTATAGGACTACTGTATGAGATAACTAGTATTTATTCAAACATTTTAATAGATTTTAGTAAGTATTTTCTGAACAAAAAGCACACTTTCTACATTTATTATGAATGCAGGTGAGAACCCTTATTTTCCAGTACTTTGAAATCAGAACTACAGTCATAATTTCTTCATTTACCACTGCCTTCAGAAATGTCAAAATTCTAGTCCTATAAATTCATTAAAAATACAATATCTTATTTACACATCAGTAACTCAGAAAACATTCACTTCAAAGACAGCATTTCACTTGTTATTTATTTCACTTGTTCCCTTGTTACAACCAAGTTTAATAACCTGTGCATGTTTTTAGTTTTTACTAGAGTCAAGATAGATTGAAGTTCTTGCTATTTAGCAGGATTAGCCATTTGTGAAGGGTATATACATTTTTAAACTTTACTGTTAATCTGTTCTCTAAATAAATGAGGACTTATGCATGTTTGGAATGAAATTCACATATTAAACAACCCAAGACAGTCTTTCATTACTTTAAGAAATTAATTCAGTGTTAATGAAGGGTGAAAGACTGACTGAATCATTCATTAATTTCAACTTTTCCTCTTGAAAAGATCAGTTGTGCTACTACTTCTCACTTAGAAGAATATGTCAGGGGAACAAATCATTTTATAATAACAAAGTCACATGTATACTCATAGTATTTACAAAATGCATTAACTAGAGATTTACTGAACCACCTTCAGCTTATTAGAGTAATTAATTAATAAGTCTTCTTAATATCATACAGGCATTACTCAGAAATGTTTTAGAGATCCAAGTTTAAAACTGTTTCAGCAATTATAACTTCTAGAAATGATGTCACATAGATTCTGTATTTCCAAAGGAAATACATGAGTTACTAGTAGGGCTAATCTCTCTAAAAAAAATTAAAAAAATCACATGTGTAAATGAGTTTCCTGTACAAGTTTAAAACCAAAACAAAAAACCAACTACCGCAGACTAATCTGATGATCAATAAAACTTCAGTCTAACTGGAGAAATCAAAAAAGAGAAGAAGCAGTAAGACAAGAAGTTCTGTTCAAGGTGTCTGTATTTGCATTATAGACTATATTTGTGTGCATTTTTGTTGCTGCTATCAGTCTCATTTCACGCTACAGAATCTGGTTTCTACTTACAGCATATCAAAATTCTTTTTAGCGCATAAATATATCACTTAAAAGATTCAGGCGTTTTTCTCAAAACAGACTGCTGTTCTGAATGTTTGTGTCAAAACACAGACTCAGGACTAGATTTTTGTCTTCTACTGAACCTTGCCAGACCAGGCAGAAAGGCAGCTTTAGTGCATGTTTTAGTAGCAGCTGAGTTCCCAGTAGCACAGTACTGTCAGGAATGCTGTTATTTGTTCAGATAATTCAGTGAGCACAACTACAAGGAAAAAAGTTCTTATAGATCAACGCAATCTCATGTTAAAGCAAAAACAATAAAAACCCAAACCAAGGGACCAAGTAATAGTCGTAACTCTCCTGTTGAACTGTGTATCAATTTTTCAGGTAACCTTTTATCATTCTACATACATATGCTAAATTCCAAACATTATCAAATTTCAAACATTCAAATTATACATCAGCATGGCATTTACAAAACTAGCACACAAACCTAGGGGGAAGAAAGGAAAAGAGACCATTGGAGGTCAGGCTTGAACACGTTTATGCTTTTCAATCCTATTGTCCAAACTTGACCAAGCAAAAGCTGTGAAAATCTTTACTTGACTGAATCCAAGAACCCCAAAGACAGGTAAGCACTTTTAGTAATCCAGTAATGTAAGTTTTACACCTAAAAGTAGACAACACTCTACATTTTATACTAAAAACTAAGAATGATGGATATAAATACCAGACAAGCATGTGATGTCTTTGTATAACAAAATAAAGCGATGCTCCACAAATAAGTATTTGTATAAAGGTAAATAGTTGTGTACAAATAATGGTCCAAAGCTTTCTATGTATGCAATACAATTAAAAGCCTACTTCATACCTGTGGAATTTCACAATCATTTTATATTAGTAGTAATGGCCTACACATTCACCTAAATGCTGTTCTGTCAAGAACACATCAGTAATAAATTACTTTCAAAGATGTACTGAACAGTTGTTTTTCAATATTAAAAGATATTTTTTTCTTTTTTAAAAAAAAAACTTTTTTACCATTTTGCCTTTGGGTGATTAGTATAAATGTAATTCAAAGAAACCGAATAGAAAACAACAGCATATATTAGACTATCATTGGTAATCACTGGAAATATACTCATGTTCTTTAAATAAAATATCAATATTTTGTTTCCATTTTATAATAACGTTAAGTCAAATGCAAGGGCCAGAAAGGTATGGATATCCACTACAGCATATGGAACTGAATTTTAATAGTTATAATACGTAATTGAACACTCATTTCACTTTTACTGGATGCAAAGGAGATGATTTGAAAGAATGGTATCCCAGCTAATTTTACATTAGGAAAAAAAAAGTTTATTGGAAGCTTTTATCAGAAGTCTAAATGCACTATGATTTATGTAATACAGTCACACAGCCAGCTATAGTTTATTCTAAATAGAAATATGCTTCTAGCATACAGCTAAGATTAAACAGCCACTTGAAAGAACTGCCAAATACAAATATGAGATATTAGAGCCATTTGGTCAGAATGATCCCCTTAACTCACTCCCTGTAGAGTCAGAAAAGAAATATAAAGTAAATAATATTGGAAAAAGACCAGAGAGATTCTCCAAGAAGATCTAGGTTGAGATCAGATTAACACTAGATGAAGAATTTTGTAATTTTTATTACGAACTGAAATTCAGTGCTATGCTTAAAATGTTCCATTAGATTACTACAAATTACCACCAGAAAAGAAACAGAGGTTAAATATAAGAAGTCACAAATGAGGTTTCACATACTTCTAATGTAGACAGGAAAAAAAAAGCATGCTTATTTTAAACTACCTTGTTAGATTGTGTTAATAATCTTATGATTACTTACATAAATCATTTAGAATATATCGTTGTCAGTGAACATTTAGATAAAATCTACTGCTGATGTAAAATAGAACAAAATAGCTGTTTTTTTGGTACTGCCAAAGAGCTTCTTCTAATCCTTGGATAGGCTCTGGATTGCAATTCTTTATTTGGGGCCTAATGAACGGTGTGGGTTGGGAAAAATTAACCCTATTAATCTCAGTATGTTAAGATCAGCAATTGTCCAAATGCTCTACTCTTAAATTTTAAGTGAAGAAAAAGCCATCTCAGTTTACATCCTGCTGGTGTGTACATAAACAACTTTTATCACACTAAGCACTAACTTGCCCACATACTCAGCTGGCCATCCTCAGCTCATCTTCTGCTTTAGATTCTTAGTGAAGAATCTTTTCACTCTGAATTCATTGAAGTAAGATTTATTTTTCTCTCAGTTTTCCTTACTCATTTTTCTTCTAGTATATTTACATGTCTTGCTTACTTCTCCTCTGGTGTATTTTTGCAAATGTTTGAATAAGATTCAGTTGCATCCCTCTAACATGTTAAGGGAGGAAAATGAAAAGTATATATATGAAAGCAACTACAGATGAATAAGGATTATTAGTTTTACCTGATTCTCACTTGACTGAAGTATGCCAGTTCCACGCTGACTTTTACAATGCTGACAAGGGACCTGAGTTCGCATTGAGCACAGGGCCAATAGGGCCCTGGTGACTTTGTACAGCTTTAAGTGAAGTCAGTGGAAATTGCTGGGTAAGCAGCACTTCAGAGGGTAAAAGAAGAAGTCAATTTGTTGTCTGCCTAAACACAGACATAGAAGCCTAACTTTGGTATTTTTTACATACATATTTTTTAATACCTGACTTAGTTTTTCTGTCCATAGTGCTCAGTATCACCTATGCTGAAGCGTCTTTCTTCCTTTCTCACCCTCTTCTACCACAAAATCTTTTTGTCAGAAGAGCTCCAAACAAGACTACTAATACACAAAACACTTCATCGACCATTGCATTAGAGATTCCTAGTGCAGCATTTTAACCCACTGTTTAGTAATCTCAGCTCCCCTGGTAATTATGCAAGTACTGAGCATGTTACCTCCAGTGGCACACTCAGAACAACTATAGCTCTACTGGCATGGCTTTAAAACTGCATTCAAACGCTAAGTATATTTAGTGCTTCTTTTCCATTGCTATTCACTAGAGCATTACACACAGGCAGGTACTAGCGCTCTAGCTTTACCTTAAGGTGAGCTAACTTTGCAGCATAGCCAGGATCAATTTGCTGGCCAAATCACCCACAAGAGCCAGCAATCTTATTGCTTCAATTGGTTATCAAAGTTACATTCAATTTTTTCTTTACTATGCCTTATATTTAAGCTTACTCCAAAACGAAATGGAATCCTGGAAACTTTACTTCTATCAAAATATACCAAGTTGCTGCAGTTTTTGTTGTCTTTTTGTTGTTGTTGTTGGCTTGTTTTGTGTTTTTGCAATAAGAAAGCCATCTTGTTTTAGCCTACTAGTAAACATGAATTTATAGCAGATTGCAGAATCCCTCTCTTCAACATCTGCCTGGTGCTGGGCATGCACCCATCACAGGGCTCATCTCAGGACAGCAGATTCAAAGGAAGGTCCTTTCTTTTCACACTCGGACTGGGCCTGTTAAGAACTCTCTGCATACTTCCTGAAGTATTATTTCCAACATTACTACCTTAATCGTTCCTGCGACATTTATTCTGTTTTGAGGAATAAAACCTCAAATTATAGGGAAATCGTAAGTATAATACAAAAATACAATCATATCATAAAGATCATTATCCCGTTATGATATAGAGAAAGGAAGTAAGGCTGCTGCCATTAAGGTGCACCTCCAAAATTGCTCCTGAGAACAGCAGTTTTAGTAGTGTTTTTGTGGCAAACTGCCATAAGGCAGATGATACACGTGGGCTTTCCTATCATTAATTCTGTTCCACAAGCAAGCTGTTACCAGAGCTATGTCTTAACCATCTATACAAACAGTGTGGTGGAAGGATGCAATTCAGATGTTACCTCAAAGAAAGCTTCTTATTGTCATTCTTGTATTATACTACACTGCACTGCTCTGATGCTTGACTTAGTCCTGACAGATAAAAGGGAGCTACAGCTCATTTTCCTAATAATGATCCTACATTTGGACTCAGCATGATCCAGTCCTATGCATAAACCCCTTCCAATGATATTAACCCACTCCTGAAATACATGGAATGAAATGTTAGTAATTTCAGGGGAAATAAACAATAGAAGTATTTGGCCAGTCATCTGAGATACTTAAGTCTACAGTCTCAAAATTAGTAATGACCCTATCACTCAATTAAACATTTATTTGAGGAATATACTTACAGCTCACTTTCAGTCCACTGAGCACCAACTTCACTGAGGGCCCTGGACCTCATTTAAACAGAAGTATTCTTCAACTTTCCCATAGCAGGCTGCTGTCATTATTCTAACTGCAATCCTTTGTACAATGTAAGAAAATTGTAAAGAGTATAAAGTATAGAAATAACTTACCCATTTTGTTCTTCCATTCTTGCCTTTATTATAATTCATAGTACACTTTTCATTTGTATAAAAGGAGTACTGAAATGACTCTTCAGGTCTCCTGAAAACTATGCCTAGTCTTCCCAATTGAAAGATTCTAGTATAATGAAGTTTGCGTATCACAATGGTAAGCTCAACAAATTACACTACTAGCTGGCAAAAAAAAGCATCCATCTCCTGTTACAAGTGTACCTGCTATGTAAACATAAAGGCACAAGTAAGATAAGTCTTAAGCATTTTAGGAGTGCTGAGAGAAAAAGTTCTGGTAACGAAGCTGACGTGCAGCAGTGGTCTACAAAATGTAGAAGACATCCTATTACAAGAAGCCAGTATTACAACAGCCACCTTGTAATCTATTACAGACAAGAAAACAGCAGACACAACAAAACAGAAGTATTCCCTCGCAGAAATAGAAGAGCTGAACTTGGAATTAGTTCATAATATTCCTCCCTTCACTTCATTATTTTAGCACTGTTCAGGATACGTTTAATATTAAAATGAAAATAAACAGATATCAAAAGTAAAAATTGTGAAAAGGTTTACAGAATAGCTGCCTGAGTGTTCATATCTGAACACCACGGGATAGCACTGGAACATATTAACAGCGTACTAACGTCAGATACAGGGAATTGCTGAAAATCATTTATGACAGCATACCTTGTGGTCCATATAGTCCCCAGATGATGACAAATCAACTATGATCAGAATGGAACAGTGACCACAATTGATAACCCACAAGAGATCATTGATCATTCCTGGCAAAACAGTCTCTGTACTGTGAACCAACAGTAAGCCAGATGGGAAGTGATCCAAAAAGCTGCCAGTCTTGAAAATAAAGAGCTCCTGGCTTCTCAGCAACATCCCTCGTGCGCTAACATGAGATATTAACTGCTATTGACATGAATGATGGGACAGGGGAGGGTACTTCCAAAAGACAGGCTGAACACTGCTGTTATGGGGAAAACTAGGTTCTCCCCTTGCCACAAGAGGATCCTGCCGCCCACTGGCTGAGGCAGTTGTTGCCGCTGGCTGCTGCTGCGACCAACATCCTGCACCCCACGCCGGAACGCGGTCGCCTGGGGGCTAGCGAACAC